>JACXGK010014007.1:0-12131 GCA_016801125.1 Novumbra hubbsi
TTATAGGAGCCGGTCCTCTGTCTGTCTTATAGAAGCCGGTCCTCTGTCTTATAGGAGCCAGTCCTCTGTCTTATAGGAGCCGGTCCTCTGTCTTATAGGAGCCGGTCCTCTGTCTTATAGGAGCCGGTCCTCTGTCTGTCTTATAGGAACCAGTCCTCTGTCTGTCTTATAGGAGCCAGTCCTCTGTCTGTCTTATAGGAGCCAGTCCTCTGTCTGTCTTATTGGACTAGTTCCTCTGGCTGTCTTATAGGAGCCGGTCCTCTGTCTGTCTTATAGGAGTCAGTCCTCTGTTATTCATATAGGAGTGGGTCCTCTGTCCATCTTATAGGAGATGTTCCTCTGTCTGTCTTACAGGAGCTGGTTCTCTGTCTGTCCTATAGGAGCTGGAGTGGGTCCTCTGTGTGCAGTCCCTTCCCAGTGATACCATTGGAACTGCTGGTCTCTAACAGGACAATGAAAACCAAATAAAAACAACACATCACACCGCCACCACCACAGGAGAGAACTAAGCACCCGGCATCTCAACAGACAGCAGGGCCTACAGCTATATGACAGCACTGTGAATACATCCTCCCACACACACACTCACGCTCCAGACTGCACTCGTCAACATGTCTGTTTACAAGGAGTGTGATTCTGGACTGCTTTACAACCAGGCCAGACTGTGTTGTTATGGCACATCGACTGAGCACAGCTATATTCAGATATGGAGGCAGCCTGCCAGCAGAAATATCAATATGTCATTTCATTTAGTAGCCTACGGCTTATAATTCAGTCTGTCAGTTGTATGGAACTCTGGGAAGGTTGGTGGGTAGCTCTGCTGCATTGTGGTAATATGTCTCCCTCAGATATGGCATAGAGAATACACACACACGTACACACCCGCACACACACACCCACAAGCGATTTAATCAAACCGCAAAGCAGACGGCCCAATTTAAATGAAGGATGGAGGAAGAAGAGGAAAGGGCCACTGAAAGAACGACGGGGAGGGATGGAGGAGCGATGGCACAGACTGCATATGTATTGACACACACACACAACAACACACACAAATACATACACCTACATGCATGTATATAAACAATGTGTCCTCCTACTTCTATAAATGTAAATTGAGGCTACAGGACTCATGTTTGGTAAAAACAGTCACACTAAGTACAGGCCAGGCTAGAAACATAGCCAAGTTTGTTCAAAGAAAAGAGACTGTTTAATGATCAAGGACTCATGTGGCTGGGTTAGAGGGAAATTATTTTGATATATGGTAATCAGAACTCACAATTTAGAATTTCAGGGTTTGTGACCATTGCCAAATGGAATTTGACCTCAGGAAGGCATGCTATAAAAAATTAAATTAAGTCATTATGAAAAAGCAGGAAATACTTCTACAGGGAAACGTAAACATGTACATTTTCTCACATGCATGCATCCAGAGACTACAACATATACTGGACAACTTTTGAATGAGTGCACACACAAACACACACACACACACAAACACACATTCAAATTCTATTTAACAAATTCCTCATCAGCAAAACCACCCTGACTAACAAAAAGTCCCATAAACCACTGAACGACATATATTCACACAAGTAAAACCAACACAGCAAATAAAACCGAGCTCATTTCAGTATGGCCTCGAGAGACGTCGAAATAGCTTTTACAAGCCATACATATAAAGTCTAACGGGGTAGTCGTTCTGAAAGACGTTTTTGAAGTGTTACTTCGGGAAACATTTTATCACAACAATTACCCATAACGCCTCGACTGCGGCACTAAAGCTGGGCGTGTGTGGGCACCGGTAAGTATAGCAACGGGTGGGCAAGGCGAAGCGGGCACCCGTGTTCCGTTAGGCAGCGACGTGTGACACCAAGTGGGAGTGTGTGTGGATGCGTGGAGTGTGATGATCTATTTGGTGGCACGACGAGGATGATGATGGAAACGCATCACAGCAACCTGGCTCGCTCTCTTAACGCTTTCCACACCAAGGCCATTGGAACATTAGAAAGGGGAACCGGAAACGCGTCTCGGCCAGAGAGGCGTAACCACGGTAGCGGGATGTGGGCCGGAACATTCTGAATATAACCAACTGTGGCGCATTTTGTTTAAGCAATATCTTAACAAACGCACAAGGGAAGCGTTGTCCGGTGGGGCTCAAGGGATTTCACCTGATCTCTTTGTTTCTAACTGAGTGTGTGCTTGTGTTTGTGTGTGTGTGTGTGTGTGAGAGTGCGCTGCGTTTTTGTCAGCTTTATTTCTCTGTCCAACTCCTGGCACATGGCTTGGGCAGACTGGCAGACAATCAACTGCTCCCGTGACCCTCTAGTCTCGCCACGCTAACAAGCTGGCTGCCACACAAAACCCAGAGGGCCGCGACACCCCAGTCACGAACCCTAACTTCCCGAGGATCACGACCCCTCCCACCGCAACACACAGCTCCGTCACGTCCACTAAGACGATTCCCCACATATCTGCCTCATTTTACATGTGGGCTCGGTCCACTCCAGTCCACCGATGAGCCCAGCTTGGACATGGAGAGGGAGAGGCGACCGGAAAACAACCAACGAGATGGGCGACTTGGCTGCGTGAAGATCCCCTCAGCAGACGACCCGGTGGATCAGAGCGCGAGACAGCGAGAGTAATGATGAATTATATGATCACCTGGTAAGCCTCAGAGCCTTCAATTCAGGTAGTGAATTACCTCTGGAGGGGGAACCGAGGGCCTCTCACCCCCCCCCCCCCTTACCCTTCCCCCTACACCACCTGAACAGATGTCTGCAGTAACCCAGTAGCTCCCATTGCTATAGACACATGGAGGCACCATCTGGACCGGAATGTTGCTACTCACCAGATTGGGCGTGTGTGTTTGGGTGTGTGTGTGTGCGCGCGTGTGTGTGTGTATTATGGGGGGCGGGTTAGACAGAGGGTGCCTTGTGCCTTGACGGGACACCTGAGTGCATTTAGTCTTGTTTGTTTATGTTGTGTTCCAGTTCCTGTCCGGTCTTGTGGGGGTGTCTTCTGTTGAGTGACAGGTGGGAGCTCGCGGAACCGCCCCTCCACATAACTGACAGGATGAAGAGTCTCACCATTACTCCACAGGAGACTGGGACTCAAATGTCTTCCCAGTCACACAGTCCTCCAACAACACAACCCAGCAGAGTACTGACGCAGGTGTTGCTGTTGCTGCAGTTCTAAGATCGAACAGGAATATCCAAAAATGGTTCGAAAGATACGCAATTGCAGACGAAAATAGAAAGAGAATGAAAAGAACTACTTCTCTGCTTGAAACCGGCTTATTTGGCATCAATATGATACTGAGACTTTTTCTCAGTATCTCAATGTCAACACTGATTCCAAAATAGCATGTATGTATTGTAGTATGTATTAAACAGGATACTTAATGCAACGTTTGCATACTAGTTGTCAATTTGTTGAGGTCATTTCAAGAGCTTTCACTGCATGCTTCCTGAAGCACCTACCACAAGTTGGATTGGCCTGATGGACACTGGGTACCTACCAAACGGTCAAGCTGCTCCCACAATAAGGTTGACATCCGGTGACTACGCTGGCCACTCTACTATAGACTAAATTCCAGCTACTTTTCATTTGGTCTACATCTCACAAGTGACCCCATCTTTTGAACGGTAGTGTATATCTGGGGTGATTAGAATGGTGTGCTATCTATCCAAAAAGGTACAGACTGTGAAAGACGTGCCCAATAAAACCTACAAAGTGGATGCATAGAGCTGCTCAGTCTCCGAACGACCTGATCCAGCACCCCACCTTGGACGTTTAAAGAAATGCAGTACGGGAGCTACTGGGTAACCAAAAGGCTTCGGTGAATCCACAACAGACACGTGGTAGAGAAAAAGCCCAACCCAACTCCAGCAAAGAGGAGAGGGAGAATATACAGCTCCAGCTAGATAATGTAAAGATAAACACCAACAGACAGAGAGGAGAGAGAGAGACGAAGGTTTAGCACAGATATACTTGGAGCATGTGTATGAATGTGCTCTAACCATGGTAAGGAAACTGCACGCCATCGTTTTCATGCTTAATCTTCCTCTCCTGCACGCTGGCCAGGTGGTGTTGCACTGCAGGTCCAAACAGGGGGAAAGGGAAGAGGTTACAGGAGAGGGGCTCCGGTGGAACCTCTGTTACACTCATTATGAAGATCACCTTGTTACAATGCGCCATAAACGGCGTCCATACATAGGCTACATTATAACAAATACATCCTCCCTCCACATATGACCACTGGTCACCATTAGAGTGGGAGGCTTCGAATAGGAATGGATACATTAACATAAGTAATACGGAACAGTCATTTTTGTACAGCATCTAGCATAGAGTATGGATGGACAGTTAAGAGAGGATGTGAAATATTGTACAAGGAGTAGCAGTGTTCAGGTTCTGATAAGCGGTGCGTCGGGGCGCTGTGGCTGTACTGTGCTACTGAACACACAAGCAGGGCTGTACTGTGCTACTGAACACACAACACAAGGAGGGCTGTACTTTGCTACTGAACACATTCTATGAAGAGGGCTGTACTGTGCTACTGAACACACTCTATGAGGAGGGCTGTACTGTGCTACTGAACACACTCTATGAGGGCTGGACTGTGCTACTGAACACACACCACAAGCAGGGCTGAAAGGTTCCCCATAGAAGATGAACAGTCTATGGGAGTCAATGTAGGGCCATGACTTTGAGAAGATCTAGGATTTGAAGAAAGTCAACTTTCATGGATTTTGGAGGAACATCAATGGTTATCACATGACACTCAAATAAATAAAAATATTTTCCCATGGTGCCTCGACAGTCATACTACTACTGTGGAACACCTTGACAGTTATACTACCACTGTGGAACACCTTGACAGTTATACTACCACTGTGGAGTACCTTGACAGTTATACTACCACTGTGGAACACCTGGACAGTTATACTACCACTGTGGAACACCTGGACAGTTATACTACCACTGTGCAGCACCTGGACAGTTATACTACCACTGTGCAGCACCTTGACAGTTATACTACCACTGTGGAACACCTTGACAGTTATACTACCACTGTGGAACACCTGGACAGTTATACTACCACTGTGGAACACCTTGACAGTCTTACTACCACTGTGGAACACCTTGACAGTTATACTTCCACTGTGGAACACCTTGACAGTCATACTACCACTGTGGAACACCTTGACAGTTATACTACCACTGCCTCGACATTCTGCAGGCCTCCCGAAACATGGCTTCTTATAATCCTTCTCTGCCCCCTACACCTGGCATACAGGGTCCCTAGGGGTCTGGTCATGTATGGCAGAGGGCAGAGCTACAGAGAAGGTAGTTGTGAGGGGAGTTAGTGGAGGGGGGAGGTACAGAACCATACAGCTCAGCATGGGCGGGTGGGGGGTATGGTAGTGGGGGAGTTCAGCGGCGTGTCTCACCCGCATCCACGTCATTAGGCCAGCCACTGGACTGAGAGCTGCTGCCGGCCGCCGGGGAGCGGCCTGAGTAGAACACATCGTCCACCGGGCTCTCCATCTCACTGTCGTCAATGGACTTGCGCTTGTTGGAGCTGTATGAGGACAGAGAAAAGGGCCATAGTATGTGATGGGGAGGCAACCTCAAGGGTCCACAGGAGGCATCGATCAGCATGCTTTATCTGACTGTGTACATGCTTCTGGTTCCGGTATGTCACATTAGTTTGTGTATCTACACTTATTCTGTTTGAATGCACTGGATCAAGGTGTTCGTTGACCATAGTTGACCTGTAAAACATACAGGTGCACCTAAAAAATTTTGAATTTCATAGGAAATAAACTTTTTCTCTGTAATTCTAGTCAAAAGTGATGTATTGTATTCTAGGTACATTACACACAAAGTGAAACATTTAAAGGCTTTTTTACAATCTTGATGATTACGGTTTACAGCACATGGTGATTAAAAATCCAGTATCTCAAAATATTAAAATAAAAAACTGTAGAATACGGAATTGTTGACTTGAAAAGAGCTCTAGTCTGCAAATTAACTCAAAACACCTGCAAAGATTAATTGATGCACTCCATAATTGGTTGGGGCTCCTTTTCCATGAATTACTGCATCAATGCAGTTTGGAACGAAAGCAATCAACCTGTGGCACTGCTTATGGAAGCCCGGCCTTCAGCTCGCCTGTGTTGTTAGGTCTGGGGTATCTCCTTTTGCCCCTAAAAATACCACATAGATTCTCACTAGACTTCAAGGAACTTGGATTCTGTGCCTCTCTACTCTAGTCCACTCTATGTGAAGCTCCCTCAAGTGCTTGAATCGGCTTCGCTTGACAATCCTCTTGTGGTCATCCCTGCTGCTTGTGAAACTTTTCCTACCACACATTTCACTTCCAGTCAACTTTCCATGAATGTGCTTTGATAGAGCACTCTGGGAACAGCCAGCCCTTTGATAGAGCACTCTGGGAACAGCCAGCCCTTTGATAGAGCACTCTGGGAACAGCCAGCCCTTTCAGCAATGACCTTCTGTGTGGTTTACCCTCCTTGTGGAGGGTGTCAACGAGTGTCTTCCGGACAACTGTCAAGTCAGCAGTCTCCTCCATGTTTGTGGTTATGTGTACTGAACCAGCCTGAGATTTTAAAGGCTCAGTAAATTAGTTTATAAGAGCTCTTATTAAAGCTATTTTCAGGTCAACAGTTCTGTATTATATTTGTAAATGTTCTAACATTTTCCCCAATATTTTTTTATTCCATGAGCTGATTGAAAAGATTGAAAAAAAAGGCTTGAAATGTTTCACTTTATGTGTAATGAATCTCAAATATATGAGTGTTACTTTTTATTTCAATTATGGAGAAAAAAAACTCTAATTCTACAACATTCTAATTCTTTGATTTGCCCCTGTATGCTGCTGCGTAATCATTTATTTACCAGTGGATCCGCATAACAAATTATGCCTCTCTATTTGAAAGTTGTATAACAAATTGTGCCTGTCTATATTAAAATTGTAAAACAACTTGTGCTTGTCTATATTAAAGTTGTATAACAAATTGTGCTTGTCTATACTTTGTGAAGTAGTATAAGGGAAAACATTTGGGGCGAATATAACTACCTCCGTGGGAGACTTGCATAAAGCTCCATTTCAGTCCTGCAGTGTGAGAGAAAGAGAACGAGAGAGAAATATGGAAGGAAAGAGAGATACAAATACAGAAGGTGAGAAAGAAATGCAGAAGGAAAGAGAGGAAAAGAAAACAGTGACAGAGAAACCCAACCAAAGTGTGAAGAATAGACAGATGAGGACAGAGGAAGGTTTCACAGAGAGGAGAGGGGAGAGGAGAGAGGAGAGAGGAGAGAGGAGATAGGGGAAGGTGCATTCACACAGAAGAGGAAGTAAAGCATTACCAAAAGTTATATAGCATAGACTGAAGGGTACAGAAGCTAGTTTTAGGAGGATCTAGAACATCAGATTTTGAGTGTGTACCTGGTGGAGGGGGTGGAGGTGATGGAGCGCCGTCCCAAGGCCACCTGGTTGATGTTGTAGTAGCCAGGACTCTCCAGGTCGGCCAGGGAGAAGTTGGGGCCGGATGCTGTAGCCACTGGAGCTGAGGAGCAAGACGAATTACATGTTTGTGTGGACTGGGGAGTGTGCAGTCCCATGGAGACAGGCAGCCAGAGGACAGACTGAGGACAGACTGAGGAAAGGCAGAGGACAGACAGAGGACAGAAAGAAAACAGACAGAGGACAGAAAGAAAACAGACAGAGGACTGACAGATGACTGACAGAGGACAGAAGGAAAACAGACAGAGGACAGAAAGAAAACAGACAGAGGACTGACAGATGACTGACAGAGGACCGAAAGAAAACAGACAGAGGACAGAAAGAAAACAGACAGAGGACTGACAGATGACTGACAGAGGACAGACAGTGACTCACTCTGTGACACGCGGACCAGCTCAGCCACGTTCCACACCCCTGACGTCACAAAGCAGTCCTGGAAACTCAAGTGCCCTAGGGAGATGGATACGAGAGAGGGATGAGGGTGCAGAGAAGCTAGTATCCACACACACACATTCACATGCTCACACAAGTGTGGGGGGGGGGGCTGAACAGGACAGGCATGGGAATAACAGACAAACTGCCGTAGGAATGAAATGGCATGTGTTTTCTATAAGAGCGGGTCAAATCGTGCATCACAGCCACCCTATTGGACATCATGACCACTTCAACATGCTAACCAGCAGGGGGCCAGATGTGCTCCGCAGATTCTCCTGTACGAGTGGTTAGACGCTCCCCCGCTATACACAGTAAGCACACACACGCCCCCGTTACAAGGCCTCCAGAAGGCCTCCCCAGTGGGTGGGGTCTTCTTCCCAGGTGCACGACGTCCCGGCTGCTGTATATTTTGCATGTATTTTGCACCCTTTTTCTCCTATATACATTTTGCAGGCATGTGTGTCTAAAGTGACCAATGTTGCAACGCTCTGGTGTGAAGTGCGTGCGTGCGTGTGTGTGTGTGTGTAGCAGTCACGGTGGGTCCTGTCCGTTGTCTGCGAGGGCATAGGACATCCAGGTTGGTGCCCCACACCCTCCCATCTCCTCTACTCAGCCCGTGTTCACCGCGCCGAGGGGCTGGATGAGGTCATAGCTCCAGTCCGCCATGTGGTTCCCATCTTCCAATAACGTCAGGGTGATTTATGTGTGGGGCCGCGGCACTCACAGCCAGGCTCCGCAACGGGAACATCAGCTCGTCTTACTATAATAAACTCAGGCCCAACTCCACTGGGACCCACTATATACTAGCCTGTATTGTGTGTGTGTGTGTGTTGAAAGAGTTTAAGCATGCATTTGCATGTATAAATTGACAGTATGCATGGGCATTTAATTTTCGGGGGGAAGGGGGGGGGCTGTGTGTGTGTATGCATAATGAGCAGGATAGTCTGTGTGTTTGTGTGTGTCTGTGTGTGTGTGTGTGTGTGTGTGTCAGTGTCTGACCGCGTGTGTGTGTGTGTGTGAGCACTCAACTCACCATTGGGTGGGGGCTTGATATCTGTGTCTCCTTGCTGGTTTGAGCTGTCTGATTGTCCAGATTCTGCAGAACGACAAGATAAAGACAGAGAGCAAATGAGAAAGAGACATGGACGTCACGCCAGAGGCAGATGACTGGACGGTCCCCCAGGTGAGGGAAGGAGGTGTGAGCACTGCATAGGAACTCTTTGGAAACCCTTAAAATACCCTTCTTCCCTTCCAAAGGCGGAACTGGGACTTAGGTGACTGTTACCAGTCAGGTTGAAAATTTGAGTCATGGAAGGGCAAATCAGGGTACACTTTCTGGAGTCATTCGCCTCAGGGGAATCACAGCTAATACTCTGACGGGAGAACCAAGTATCAACCAGCAATGTCAATAAAAACCCCTATCTCTTCTAGTGGGACACTTGTTTCACTCCCCCATGTCTCCCTCCCTGTCCACTCCTTCACTCCCCCACATTCCCCTCACTCTCACACCCTGAGTGAGCGCAGTGTGGCAGGTGGAGTTCCATGCAACCCCAGCCTCTGTGTCCCTCCACTCGGATGACGGGTGTTACCCAAGGAGGGTAAATGTGGTTGCCACGGCGTCTCATGCAGACTGTGCAGAGGGCCCTGCTGTAGTCGGGCCCCGCTTGGTGCCATTCTTTCTCTGCTGCGTAATGCGACCATGTAGGGCTTTATGGCTGGATCATATACATATACCCTCCAGGACAATTACCCCCCAGAGCACTGGGGCCTAGGCAGAGCGGGAGCCAAGTATCGCCCCACCGCGAGCCTCCCCTTCCCCTGCTCCGTCTAAGCCCCTCAGCATCCTAATCTTGGGGGTCGTCCTCAGCGTGCTAGCGAGCGGCAGCACCATTCACCACCGCCACCAAAGACAAGGAGACAAAAACAAAAGGGCTGCAGTATCGCCACATCACTTTGGTCTGAAAGGAGGACAAACCGAAAGATGGAGTCTCTCGTTCCCCTCTCAGTCTCAGGCCCTCTCTCCCTTTCTCCCTCTCTCTCTCTCTTCCTCTCTTGCAATGTTGCTATGTTGAATCCTGGCAGCCATTTTAGCGTTTGGCAGCCATCTTAGCTTTGGCGGTACCGATACATTCCAGCTAGCTGACGGCGCACCCACATGCACTAGTAGCACACCCACTCTGAAATAGACTCACAGACACACTGGTCTTAAAGATAAAATGATTTACAGAGGAATATATACGTGAATGGAGGGAAAATAACACTGCTGGTGGGTTTGTTTTTAGTCAACTGTCCGTGGAGCTGCTGGACCTCTGCATGCTGTTGAATGAACAGCTAGAAAGAATAACTGCAGCTGAGCCCGACACACAAATCTTCAAGGAAGATAGAAGGAAACATCAGGAAAACATCCAGGCAGAGACTACGATTAACTGTCTAGGGCACATTCCTGTACAAGTTAAATAAGGTGATTTAGAGAGCAAGCCCACATTTTAACTGTATGCTGATGTACGAAGGAGACATGTATGGTGTTCTATGTTGAAGCCTTTTATATATATGAAAAATAATACCCAGTAATGTTGGGAAAACTATTGTATATATGTAAAACATTTTAAAATGCAAGTGAACTTAAACCTGAACTGAACCTGTACTGAACCTTTTTATGGACAGTATTTATAAATGAGTCGGCGTGGTCAAGACAACAACAAAGAGCGAACCGATTCAGCTGGTTAACAGGAGGACAGGAGAAGCTGGGCTGTCACTCTGACTGAGATAGAAGCTGACAGTCCAGAGCTGCAGACTTATTCTCTCCGCTCCTCACCTGCGGACCACCTGGGACCTGGAGACTACACGCATTAGACTAAGGTGTCACCTGAGGGACCAGCTCACTCTGCATCTCAACTATACCCAAGACATAGTCAGAGCCCAGAGACACACATTTTTTAATAGTTAACAGTGTTACAAGTTACAGTGCTTGTCTATAGCTACCCTCTTGTCAGTGCCTGTGACAAGGATGAACCGGGAAAAACTAGTGGCCTGGAATCGGACCAGTTATTTTAGCAGTGTAATATAATCGAGGCCCTCTGGTGGTCTGGAGGAGTGTTAACAGCTCTAGTCCATTAGTTCTAGACACTGAATTCTGGAGAGGGTAAAGACACCTCTAATGTCCTTGCATGGCACATCGGCAAGGCTGGTTTCCTGCTACCGGACCTGAGTGTGTTGGAGGACCAGGGGAGCGGTAGGGGAACAAAGGGAGAGGGCTGGAGGGATCAGCCGGGGAGAAACAGGGGGCATCAAACACAGAGGAGACGCTCTGGGACAATGGAGAGTCTGCCCATTATTAGTGGTGCTGGCTGGAGGGGATCCCTGTCACCACCCGGCTTATCACCATGCCTCCACCCCCAGGCCCACATCCACCCTGCCCATCCTTATCTCCAACACACAGTCACCCTAAGGGCCCCTGCACGCACCCTGCCAGAGATAAGGAATCACACACACTCTCGCAATTAAAACACACACCAGATACACACCGACTCCCCTCACATACACACACACAGACACACTGACTTCACTCATACACACCATATACACACTAACACACTGATTCCACTCACACACACCACATACTCACTAACACACCGATTGCACTCACACACACCACTCCACTCACATACTATATAATGTTCATCTGTCACTTAGATTCCAACACACATCATGTTATAATGAGAGTCTAATTTCAATGCTCTACATTTAATGCTCCTTAAACAAATTAAATTCACTACTGGTTGACTAAACAAATAACGTAAGTGTGTGTACGTGCATTCAGCCGGCAATCAATAGTAGTTCAACTGTAGATCAACAGTAGGTCAACAGGAGGTTAACAGTAGGACAACAAGAGGTTAACAGTAGGACAACAGGATGTTAACAGTAGGACAACAAAAGGTCACCAGTAGGACAACAGGAGGTCAACACCTCAACAGGAGGTCAACAGTAGGAAAACAGGAGGTCAACAGTAGGACAACAGGAGGTTAACAGTAGGTCAACAGGAGGTCAACAGTAGGACAACAGGAGGTCAACAGCAGGACAACAGGAGGTCAACAGTAGGACAACAGGAGGTCAACAGTAGGACAACAGGAGGTCAACAGCAGGA
>JACXGK010014008.1:0-12173 GCA_016801125.1 Novumbra hubbsi
ACCATGCGGCAGTGTCACTGGCCCTTTGAACTACGTGGCAGTGTCACTGGCCCTCTGAACCATGCGGCAGTGTCACTGGCCCTTTGAACTACGTGGCAGTGTCACTGGCCCTCTGAACCATGCGGCAGTGTCACTGGCCCTTTGAACTACGTGGCAGTGTCACTGGCCCTCTGAACCATGCGGCAGTGTCACTGGCCCTCTGAACCACGCGGCAGTGTCACTGGCCCTTTGAACTAAGTGGCAGTGTCACTGGCCCTTTGGCAGCGTCTGTCACGGTTTCTGTCACGGTGGTGGCGTCTGTGTGGACAAACAGGAAGAGAAAGAGGTGAGAAACGAACGGCAGAGTGGGACAGGCTGACAAGGAGAAACAGGCAGAAAATGTTTCTCATCGACTCGGGGACTGGATGGGGTAGAGGTTGGTTCTGCTCTAAGGGGCATCTCTTCAGCTAGCCCGGTGCATTGTGAGGGGGGTTAGCGAGTTAGCGAGCAGTGCGAAGCTCCGCTGGCCGTCACCCTAATCGGTGTAATGAGGCCGCCAATGTGAGCATAACAGGACACGTCACATTGTGAGAGTCAAACTGTCAAGAGATCTCTGCCGTGCCGGTGTGTGTGTGTGTGTGTGTCTGCTTTTACACACGCGTGTTAGCCTTTCATCTCACAGAAGCAGTGTACCCCACCTTAGCTAACCTCTACTGAATCGGATTATTAAACACTTTCAAAAGCTCTATTATGTTTCACGAAGCAGGATTAACTTAACCATGGAGTTGTCATGGGGGATGAATTCAAAGCTGACTGTCGCTCACTCAGGCAGTTAGGTGCTCAGACCGCCACTCAGTCCCCAGTATTGTTTAGGAAAGGCTTTGGGGCCCCTGCACAGGTACAGGAACTGGAGAGTTAGATTACTTTGGGAGGAAACAAGACCTAAGAATCAATTCTTTGTAACACTGTAGTGTAGAGGTCTTCTTCGGGTCGGACCCAAAATGTGTACATCTTTGTTGCAGCACATATGGTTCAACTAATATCTGATTTCTTGATTAGCTGAAAAGCTACAATACGGCTTTTTAGTCTTAAGACTACATCAAGGTATCTCACTCTGTACCCTATTTTGGGACACATTGTCTTTTACAGCAACAACTTGGATACATGTGCTTAGTACCGAACAACAGATTCTTCACCACCCCTTTGGGTCAAGTGCAGACGCCGCCCACTGTATATTCTATAGGCACTCGTACACTGTTGATTAAAAGTGCCCTATTTCAGAATGGACTGGATATCTGATCAGCTCAAAATGTTCTCCCTGAGAAGTTTCATGAACTCAGCTTGCCGCTTCCACAGCAATGGTGCTTTTTCAAAATCATGTTGACCAAGTCACTGTCCAGGCTCAATGTAGTTCTGATATAGACGTCCACCAACGCAATATCAAGTAAATAGAAATACAAATGGTTCTTGATGTCCAATTTGGAGTTGGCCATGGTTTATCATTTATTTTTAGACGTGCTTTTCAATGCATTCGTTCGGCCTTTTAGTGCGCCAATCATTTACCCAGCAAGTCATTTCTGGTCAAACCCATTTTCAGACTGTCTGTCAGGTTTGAGCCTGCAGGAATCTGACCTACCTAATGAAGTTTCCACACTTTTCTGATTATCCCAATCTAATATCGATGTTGCCACTGTTTCTAGTCATCTAGCTTTTGAGGGGGGTTGTGTTGTGTGTTTATCAATCTGAGATACAGCAGAAGTCAAAGAGCTGGACAAAGTGTCTGTTTGTCTTGTACCAATGCCTCCAATAGATAGTCTGGTAACAATTAATCAGACATGATCTACACTGTGCCTTCGGCAGGATTTCTTACACTCACATTTGACTGCAAATTAAATGCTTCTGGTATTATTATTAATAGGTGTTATGTAGCATCTTTGATCTGAGACATTAGAAGCCAGCCTGGCTTTCTAGCTTCAAAATATCTAAACAGTAAAGGTTGTTTACAGTAAATTCAGTGACAAAGCTGACATTGTCAGAGAGTTCCTTTTAATCTCTGTCAAATTGAATTTGTCCACCAGTTGGCTGGAATGTTTCCACTGAGATTGGTCACGTATGTGGTGAGGCTGGGTCACGTTTAGTGTGGAGCCGGTGTACCAACAGTGGATGAAGCAGCACTGTTAGCAGCAGCGGGTTTCACGTTGGTTTCAAAGGTACAAAAATCATTTGAAATTGGCCTCAGTGGAACCATTCTATGGGAGTAAACTAGTGGTAAAATTTTGATTTCAGCTTTTCAAAATAATTGCTGTGTGACAAATATAGACAGGCCTTTCACTAGTGTCACGTCCTGGCCTCAGTTTGCGGCCGCTGTCACTTTTGTCTGATTGTACTGTGGATACGCTACATTTTCTTTACATAATTTTATTCACGGTGTGTTTTATGTTTAGTTAGTCATACGTTTTTGCTGTTGGCTTACAGCCCCTTGGTTTTCCGTGTATAGTTCGTGTTTGTTTTGTTTCAAATAAATTCACCGTTTCATCATCTACAGTGTATGCTTTTGGTTCCGACCTGCGCCAAGGCCGTGACAACTAGAGGAAGAGCTGCTCTGTCTTGTTTAGCTGCAAAATAGATGACAACAGTGTTAAACTTGAAAGGATTAGTAACATTGACAGCATAGAATTAACAACTAATGACTAAACAAAACATTTCTATTAAATTCAGATTTATTACAAAAAGAGACTAACCAGTTTTTTTTACAGAGACAAAAAGATTTGTTGAAAGAGCAGTGGCGCCGGATAGGAACCCAAACTGCAGCTGTTACAACTTGTTGTTAGCAGTTTGTTTTTCATTTGATTATCGTATCGGTCGTATTCCGCTTTAGGAAGGAGGGATAAAACTTCATTGCGGAACTGAAGGCTGTCAGAGGAGTTAAGTCAAGGAAAATGAACAGTAAGGTCATTGATGGACAGGGACAGTCTTCTCTCTTCAACAGAGCTTACCTGTCAAGGCAGCATCCTACCGCAATACTATACTCTCACCCCTCTTCCAAAGGAAGTTACGACCCACGTTATGTACTAGAGGTGTAGCGTTACGGGTAATGTAGCCTCCTGTCCTCTCATCTGTGTCTCCACCCTTTGTCCTCTGCTTTCATTCATCATGTAATCCCAGAGAAAGGATGCAAAATAGCAGGGCTCTGATGTTACTCACACACAATTACAGCACTGTGGCCTTCCTGTCTGTCTGCGCGTGTGTGTGTGTGTGTGTGTGTGTGTGTGTAGCCTGGCTCTCTCGCAACTCCCATCACAATACCGCTCCTATAAACCCACCAGTACAGGCCCACAAGTACAGTACTTAAAATACCAGTCTATCAATATTTACAGTTGGATTAAATGTGATCACCTTTTTTCCCCGCTGAGTTGCGTGCTAACTCATAAGACAGTGGTGGCGTGTGGGGAAAACGACACGACATGTGAGTGTTTATTAGAATTGAGCAAACAGGCCAATGGGTTAATGCAAGGCAGGGTGTAACTGTTTACCTAGCGCAGCTCCAGCGCTTCAATCCCCCCCCAAGCCCAGGCCCAAACACTGAGGGCTCTGTGTCTGAAGTGGACTGGTGGAGTGTGCTGGCAACGCACGGGGAATCACACACACATACACACACACGCGCTGGTATTCACGCACATACCTTGGCTTCGGAAAGAATTTAGACCACATTTCTACTTCGTTTGTACTTTCTTTAATGTTATTAAAAATAGACATTAGCCGTCTCACGATAACCCATGATGTAAAAAAAAAACCTGTTGAAGGTGAAAAACAAATATTTCTCACGTACATGTGTATTCAGACCCTTTGCCATGACACTCCAAAATGTAGCCCAAATGCATCCTGTGTGGTTTGATCATCTGTGAGATGTCCCACCTGAGAGGGGTCATCAGTGAACCCTGAACCCTTTTTTGTGTCGTATAGGGTAGCACGGTGCCGGTAGGTGGTGGTATTCCGGGGGAGCACTTTTATTTTGAAGCACACTTTTGACACCGTAGCCTATTTGGCGCACCTGTTGTCTCTTGTTGTGTGTATACGCTGAAAGTATTTCATGTGAAATCACTTGTTATAGCGCACTGCATGCGCTCCTTTAGTTTCTAGTTAGTGCCTGTAGCAGTTTATCCTTTTTTACGTAGCTTTTGCTACCACCCAAGAGGATCAATAAAAATACCTTGTTGGGACACAATCTTGGTCCGTCCTTCTACTCATAACATGGGGGTGCTACGTTTTATACCATGAATATATTGTAGATTCTTATCCAATAGAAGGTGTGGCTTATTGGATGTGTGGATTTAAGGTAGTATGTTTTGACCGCTGGTAAACATAGACATTGTTCATGTCCTCAATATTTTGTTTTGTTCACTGAAAATCTTTTATTCACACTTTCCGCACGTTATATTTACCGATGTATTATTATTACAAAAATTGAGCTAGTACAAAGGTAATGTTACTAAGCCACCTAGTCACTCCTCGACCCAACATTTTTCTCTTCCTCGATTTTGTTTACTCTGTCAGGATCCGTCCTCAACTGGCGAGGGAGAAGATTGAGGGGTGTCACATATGTACGTACTGCACGCCCGCCGAACCCCAGGTGGTGCTGGGTAAAGACAAGGCGTTTACTTACGACCATGTGTTTGACATGGACTCCCAGCAAGACAGCATCTACACAAACTGCACAGAGAAACTCATCGAGGGCTGCTTTGAGGGGTACAACGCCACCATATTTGCCTATGGACAGGTAAGACACACACACACACATTATGAACACAAGCACACACACCCACTCACACACCATATCTGCCTACAGACATGTGGGAGCATTGCTGGGGCCGGGCCACACCACACAGGAATCCCTCGAGCCCGTTGGGGTCTGCCGTCACTTGTTGGATGAACTACACCACGTCGGTACTGGACGCAGACATTATCACTGCTTGTTTCAGACACTAAGTTAACCTTTATCAAACCCTATTTCAATCCCAGGGAGTTGTAAACTTTAACTCGCATTAACCATAACATCCTTTATCAAACCCTGCTTTAATCCCAGAGAGTTATATACTGTAACTCACATTAACCATAGCATCCTTTATCAAACCCTGCTTTAATCCCAGAGAGTTATATACTGTAACTCATATGGACCATAACATAATTTATCAAACGCTGTTTAAATCCCAGAGTGTTATATACTGTAACTCACATAAACCATAAAATACTTTATCAAATCCCATTTCAATCCGCAAGATTTATTTATTGTAACTCTCATGACCACAACGTCCTTTATCATCCTTCACCCTGGGAATTACCTGTACGGCAACTTTGCTCACACTGTAAGTAACTGTTGTCAGCTGGTCTGCCAATTCTTTGTAGAGCCCATTTTATATGAGACATGGAGTAATGCAAACAGGCCACGGAACCTCTGTCAACAGTGCAAGAGCATACATGTCCAAACATGATCATATTCAGGGTTTTTATTAGCTTGATAGATTATCACATTTGACTTGCGTTCTACTGTAAAGATTTGTATCTGTATCTGTCAGACAAGCTATTCCTTCCTCAACATTCCTCTCACTTTCTATCCAACCCTCTCCGACTCTTTCTCACTGTCTGTCCGTCTTCCTTCTCTGCCTCTATTTTATTTGTGGCATTTCTCTCTCTCTCTGTGCCCCTCTCTCTCTGGGCCCCTCTCACTCTGTGCCCCTCTCTCTCTCTGTGCCCCTCTCTCTCTCTGTGCCCCTCTCACTCTGTGCCCCTCTCACTCTGTGCCCCTCTCTCTCTGTGCCCCTCTCTCTCTGTGCCCCTCTCTCTCTGTGCCCCTCTCTCTTTGCCCCTCTCTCTCTGTGCCCCTCTCTCTCTGTGCCCCTCTCTCTCTCTGTGCCCCTCTCTCTCTGTGCCCCTCTCTCTCTGTGAACCAAAGTTCTATTGCCAAGCTCTGCCAAACCTTTTTCCCTTTTTGTTTTGTTCTCACCACCCCCCTTAATCGCTGTCCGTTCATTTCTCTTTGTCTCGTCTCCACTGCCCACTGCATTGTTCCCCTACTCCTGGTCTGAGAACACCCACACATGCAGGCACACTCACACACACTCTCTGTCTCTCCTGTCAGAGTGTTTCTCAGTGGTTCCAGCAGGGAGTTGAGAGACTCCCTGCGAACTGTGAATTAGGCCTCAGCATTTCATTATTTTGTTGTCACCATGACAATCAAGCCATCAACACCAATGTCTGTTGACTGTGCACTGTGTAGTACCCAAATATCAGGAGGCTTTAGTACTCACTACAAATATGAGGAGTCTTTAGTATTCACTACAAATATCAGGAGGCTTCAGTACTCACTACAAATATCAGGAGGCTTCAGTACTCACTACAAATATCAGGAGGCTTCAGTACTCACTACAAATATCAGGAGGCTTCTGTAGTCACTACAAATATAAGGACCAAGCTTCCGCAATGCCTATTATATCAGGAGCAGGCTTTAGTAATCAATACATTAAGTATATCAGTAGTGATTACCACATCAATTATATATCTTATCCCAAATATTAGTTGCCTCCTGATTATAATTTTATAATAATTAAGGGCACAGTAGCACCGAATTACTGACAGTGTGAGTGACTGACTAGGTGCATCATTTAATAGAGGACTGGGTCAGTAACACATTGGCAGCGTTTCAGGATTTTTAAGACAAAGAGGAGACAATTGTGGCCTTGAACAGGGCCCATAACCTTGAACAGGACCCCTAACCTTGAACAGGGCCCCTAACCTTGAACAGGGCCCCTAACCCTTGAACAGGGCCCCTAACCCTAATGTTCCTTTAAGTCCTTGTTCAAAGGAGTATGATAAATCACTGTGGAACAATAATTGAGTAAACACATTTGACATTGGCGACAATAAAAATGATTGTCCTAGTAATTTCACGACCGATGTTCCCCAGACCGGGTCTGGTAAGACCTACACCATGGGAACAGGGTTTGACGTGAACATCGGTGAGGAGGAGTTGGGCATCATTCCCCGGGCTGTCAGCCACCTCTTCAGGGGCATCGAGGAGAGAAGGCAGGCTGCTACGGACCAGGGCAAGCCTGTACCCGAGTTCAAGATCAACGCACAGTTTCTGGAGGTATTTGGATGGAGAAGATGGAAGTGTATTGTTGTTGGAGCTGGAGGGGGGATCTGGAATCACACTCTCTTAGAAAGCAAGCCTCTCTAATCTTGCACAACTGCAGCATTAGGGAACCTTAGAGATGGAATGATATATTTAAGAGGGAATAGTCAGGAAAGGGGTTAAAGATAAATAGAAGAGCAGCGAGTGAGACGGGGACCTGCTCTACAGCAGTGGAAGTGAAAGGATGGCCCTTGGCGCTAGAAGGTGGAGCCATCACCTATAGCTTACCTTAACCCTATCCATGCACCTGAGAACATAGCGGGAGAATGTCGGACCAGACAGTTAGAATGCCATGTATTCCCCGCCCCCCCACATGTCTTTATATTATACCTCTGACAGGTGTGTGCAGGCACACAAAGCCGACAGATCCTATAGCTTAGTTTAGATGCATGCACGTATATCTGCAGTGGTTAAGGTAAGCTTGCCGAATGAGTCGGCTTTGTGAGGCTACAAATCTGAGTTTGCTCAATTCATTATTAACTTGTTGCCCTACAGTTGCATATCTTGGGGTGTGATCAGCTAACATGGTGGATGTTTATTCCTGTTAACGTCACACTACTGGCAACGTAAATGATTTATCATATCACATATTAATTACCAGAGAGTTACATGCCTCGTTCCAATCTGATACTGCTTGCTGATGCGTGTTTAGAACAGAATGCAGCTTTATGCCTGCCAGTTTCATAACCAAAACATTACGTAAACATAGCTACTCATCATTCAGAATATTTTGGCTTTGGGCATCTGGCACACCTGTTCTTCCTCTTACGAGGAGTTCCCTCTTTACCACCCCTGATGACAGTTGTACAACGAGGAAGTGTTGGACCTGTTTGACTCCACAAGGGACATCGATGGGAAGAGACAGAAGTCAACCATTAAGATCCACGAGGACGCTAACGGAGGCATCTACACCGTGGGAGTCACGACACGCACAGTCACCTCAGAGGATGAGGTCAGAACAAGTCTAAACTATATCCACAGACCCATTCACCAATAGGTTCATGGTCATTGGTTAAAAATATGGAGACCCTGGGACTAGGAGGTTCTGTCAGACATTGTAGTAAATGGTGTTTATTCACATCAAGCCTTAAATTCAAGACCTGCATCCACAATATCTCAGAATTATGCTTTGGGCATTTTGTTTTGATTTAACTCTTACGAAGTGAAATAATGCTGAGCGCCTATATCTGTCTATTTATACGTGTGTTTTAAATTCATGTATTTCTTTTGGTATTGTTCTATTGAACGCACAACATTCCATTCCACAATATGTACTAACGGTCTCTGTCCGTCCGTCTCCCTGTCTCCCTGTCTCCTTGTCTTGTCTCCTTGTCTCCCTGTCTCCCTGTCTCCTTGTCTCCTTGTCTCCCTGTCTTCTTGTCTCCCTGTCTCCTTGTCTCCTTGTCTCCCTGTCTCCTTGTCTCCCTGTCTCCTTGTCTCCCTGTCTTCTGTCTCCTTGTCTCCCTGTCTTCTTGTCTCCCTGTCTCCTTGTCTCCCTGTCTCCCTGTCTCCCTGTCTCCTTGTCTCCCTGTCTCCCTGTCTCCTTGTCTCCCTGTCTCCCTGTCTCCCTGTCTCCTTGTCTCCCTGTCTTCCTGTCTCCTTGTCTCCCTGTCCCTCCGTCCCTCCGTCCCCAGATGATGCAGTGTCTGAAGCTAGGAGCTCTCTCCCGCACCACTGCCAGCACCCAGATGAACGTCCAGAGCTCCCGGTCTCACGCCATCTTCACCATCCACCTGTGCCAAGTCAGAGTCTGCGCTCCAGACGACAGCGTATGTGGCCTTGCGGTGCTCTCTGGAGCCACGGCGGGAGGCAGACTCCACTTCACGGTCCATTTCACAGGCTGTGCTCGTTTGCTAATGTCCGCGCCATCATTAGAAATTGTCTACATTATCATTTTGTTTGCTGATTGTGTTTAATTTCTTGAACACTAGACAGCATCAGAGACACAATACAATGTACGCATTAGTGGTCATTTCAGAATGTTATCAAGGTAAACATACTCATTTAAAGAACAGGGCTGTGAAATGCGGTCTTACCTAAGCCTCCTCCAGAGCTTCCCAGCCGGGGAGACTCCCAGCATATCTCCCCATGGACCACACACCAGCTGGGCATGATGTCACCCACCTCTCCCTGCCCCCTGATTACACGGCCCGTGTACAGGATTCTGAAAACACAGATTAGTTCTACTCCCTGATGTTGTTTCTGAGAGTTCTTATGGAAACAAAATCTGCCACATACTTTTCTCACATAGTTACTGTGATACATCTGAAATGTCGGAAACCGTGGTCGAGACATGGAATGACAACACAATCACCGCTTTGCCCGAAGCCCCCATTTAACATACATCACGCGCCATCTCCTCCTCCAGGAGTCCGAGGAGACAGACAACCGACTAACCAACGGTTCCCCCGAGATGAACTCTGAGTTCGAGACGCTGACCGCTAAGTTTCACTTTGTGGACCTGGCCGGTTCAGAGAGACTCAAGAGGACCGGCGCCACGGGGGATAGAGCTAAGGAAGGCATCTCCATCAACTGTGGACTGGTGAGACTCACTGTAATCATGTATGCAACAGTATGATTACGATTCTCTACGTAATAATGCCTGGTTTGGGTGCGATAAGGTCAATTATCACAAGTGTGGGCTGAGTTGAAATGGAATTCAGCCAAACCAATCCGCAATGCTAGAAGAGTGCACGTACATCTCCCAGATTAGTCTCCGGGAGGTTTTAGAAGATCGGCGATAACGCGATGTCCTCCTCCGGGACGACTTGGGTGAACTGTTTCCGACCGGCGAGGAGAACCGGGACCCAATAGGAAAGCTAAAGAGCCCCCTGGTGGTTGAGAAATAACACGCCAATGTTTTGTCAGTGCTGTTTGCCATCACCTCTGACAACTAACCGCGACGTTACAGGACGGGCTTAAGCTGTGTCTCTGTCTCTCTCTCTGCAGCTAGCGCTGGGCAATGTGATCAGTGCTCTCGGGGACAGGAGTAAGAGGTCCACTCACGTGCCTTATAGGGATTCAAAACTCACCCGGCTGCTGCAGGACTCACTAGGAGGGAACAGGTGTGTATGTCACATTGAATCGGTCCCTTAGCCCATGAATGCATGCCGTGTAAACAGGACTGGGATTTTGCATTCTAGCAATGTCTGTGCCAGTCTCACTATGGCCGTCATCCGAGCTTTTGTGTGGGTATGAATTCGTGCTCTGTCAAAGGTCTGTTGACGGAAACCTCATTATGTTCTCAACGTGACCTAATAAACCCGGGATTTTGTAGTCTTCAGAACAAGGTGGTAACAAAAGCTTGCTTATAGGCTACAGTCCTTCAGGTTCTTCTGAAGTCTTCCATCCGCCCTCTGCATCCGCCTTCCCCATCGCCCGTCTGTGTTTTTGTCGCTCCGTCTCCCCAGTCAAACGGTGATGATAGCGTGTATCAGCCCCTCCGACCGGGACTTTATGGAGACCTTGAGCACTCTGAAGTACGCCAACAGGGCCAGGAACATCCGGAACAAGGTGGTGGTGAACCAGGACAAGGCCTCCCAGCAGATCTCCGCCCTCAGGACGGAGATAGCCAGGCTACAGGTGGAGCTGATGGAGTACAAGACGGTAAGATACCCATTAAGACCTCAAACCTGGAATCCAAACTGAGCATGGTTTTGTTGATGCACTAGTGAAACCCAGCGATATTCCATGTGTGCCTTTTAGGTTTGTGTTCAGCGTGGCTAGTCTAGTTTCACGGTGTGCTCTAGCGCTACGTCTATGTATCTACCGTGTCCCCGTCAGGGTAAACGTATGGTAGGGGAGGACGGCATGGAGAGTGTCAACGACATGGTCCACGAGAACAGCATGCTGCAGACGGAGAACAGTAACCTGAGGATCCGGGTCAAAGCCATGCAGGAGACCATCGACGCTCAGAGAGCCAGACTCACACAGTACCTCAGGGACCAGGCCAACCAGGTTCTGGCCAAAGTGGGTACGTACCGAGAGAGGGATGATGGAGCTTTAATGTCCCGGTTTAGGTCAGGTAGGAGGTGGTTTGTTTGAGTCAATGGAAAGGGAAGTGCTGGAAATGTTCTGACGTTTGAGTGTCTTCGCATTTTCAGGTGAGGGGAGTGAGGAAGTTGGGAATATGATTGAGAATTACATCAAAGAAATCGAGGAGCTCCGGTAGGTTGTGTGTCTGTTAACTTGTATGATGTGGAGTGTTATGACCATTGGTTCTGATGTTTGAGACGCAACATTCATCTGACCAATGGTTCTGATGTTTGAGACGCAACATTCATCTGACCAATGGTTCTGGTGTTTGAGACGCAACATTCATCTGACCAATGGTTCTGATGTTTGAGACGCAACATTCTTCTGACCATTGGTTCTGATGTTTGAGACGCAACATTCATCTGACCAATGGTTCTGGTGTTTGAGACGCAACATTCATCTGACCAATGGTTCTGATGTTTGAGACGCAACATTCTTCTGACCAAAGGTTCTGTCCCCAGGGCCAAGTTGTTGGAGAGTGAGTCTGTGAACGAAAACCTCCGCAAAAACCTGTCCCGTGCCACCACCCGCTCCACCCTGTACGGGGGTGGGGGCTCGTTCTCCACCGCCCACCTTGCCCCAGAGAGAGAGGCGTCCGACATCATCGAGATGGCCAAGAAAGATCTAGAGAAACTGAAAAAGAAGGAACGGAAGAAAAAGAAGAGGTAAACGCGTGGTTATGTTATTCATACTCTATGTTACATATGTTATTCATACTCTATGTTACATATGTTATTCATACTTTCCCCCTCTTGTATCAGCGGACAGTATACTTCACACACTTCCCATGGAGACGGTTGTATTTTGTTTGTCACTGTGTGCAGAGAAAAGTACCAACGCCCAGAACTTGTGGATCAAACAATAGCACGAAAGACATTTAGTTCTAGGTGTTTAATCTGTCATAACATGCCTAGAGGTGTTTAAGGAGCAGTTGAGCTGGTGGGGGGGGGGGGGCAGGATAAAAAAGGGG
>JACXGK010014009.1:0-12097 GCA_016801125.1 Novumbra hubbsi
TGGGTAGCATGGTGTCTGGGGGTAGCATGGTGTCTGGGGGGACACAGGGATGGTGGATGAGTTTGGGTGTTCAATCCCAGTTCCAGGCAATGCATTTGAATCTTAACCACATCATAGGTTTTTATATAAAACTAAATTAAATATTTTTCATATTTTTACACTCAAATATGTTTGCTTTAACTTGTTTTGAAGTACATTTGTGATGTTATTGCTATTAAAAATCTACAGTGTCTGGAGAGGAGGGGGACTTTGGTGATACACGAGGAAGGTTCTTTGTCAGGAAACAAAGCAACTAGCAGACATCTGTCTATAACATGCAATGTGTACTGTATAATTTGACAGCACTCTGGTTATTTATAGACCTTAAAGAACAGTGAAACACACATTCAGACACACGCACATATAATTCCAAACTATCTATTGTGAGTGGGCCTAACTAAGTCACCACTCAGCCTGTCAGAGTCTATGCTCTATGTACAAATAACTCTGAATATCAAAAAAGGAGCATATTAACTGAAGTAACCAGTAATCAACCATACACTATCCCTGTCTCCTACAATCTAACAATCCACTATCCCTGTTTCCGATGACCTAACAATCCACCATCTCTGTATCCTACAAACTAACCCTACACCATGGTTGTATCCTTCAACCAAACAATCTACCATCCCTGTCTCCTATGATCTAACAATTCACTATCCACTATCCCTGTCTCCTATGACCTAACAATCCACCATCTATGTCTCCTATGACCAAACAATCCACCATTTACCACCCCTGTCTCCTATGACCTAACAATCCACTGTCCATGTCACCTATAACCTAACAATCCACAATCCACTATCCATGTCTCCTATGACCTAACAGTCCACATCCCTGTCTCCTATGACCTAACAATCCACCATCTGTGTCTCCTATGACCAAACAATTCACAATCCACAATCCCGGTCTCCATTGACATAGTAATCCACCTACTTGACTGAATTAGTAATCATTGTTGTTTGTAGTGACATGCTCTGATGACACAAATATTTAGTCTGAATGTCATTTTAGAATTATGAAGGCTATAGCGACTCTCAGGTTATTTGTAGGTTGTATGTAGGTTAACGTTGACGTTAAACGTCAACGTTTCGGACCATAATGAAGCTATGTGCGTAGAAAAACAAAGTATAGGGCCATTCTGCCCACCTCACTGATCATTTTACCAGTTGACTGTTAACACATTCCCATTTACAGCAACAACCTGGGCAATGGCTACACGGGGAGGCGAGTGGACAAACGAGCCAATAGGAATCCGGGGACGATTAGGTGACCATGTTAATAAGAGGGCAAACTTGCAGTGGGGGGACACGCTTGGCAGCTGGCTGCTGTGTGTGAGCGGTTGTCACGTACAATCATATGTAACTTTGGCCCGGGGCCCCCCTCTGGGCCCGGGGCCCCCCTCTGGGCCCGGGGCCCCCCTCTGGGCCCGCACACTAATCCTAACCCTGTGCCAGTGGGACTGATTGGCAATAGCAGCGCCCATTCAAACGGGCCCTTTCAGAACACCGTCGGTACCACAGCAACCATAAGCGAAGGGCCTGAGGTGAGAACGTGGGGTGTGTTTCATAGTGATTATAATGGATTACACAGAGGACGTTGGATAACCGTGAGCACCACTCATGGGCAGTGCCCACGATGGTTATGCCTCGGGGCCAATAGGAACGCTGATATCTTCCTGTTAGGCGTGACACGTTTCCTGTCACGACCTGAGCGAGGTTGCGTTTCCCTTTGTCTCCTTTTCAGTTTCTGTCTCCATGTGTTTTGGGGGAGGTGCGTTCCATTAAGAGGTTCAAATCAACACTCGTACAGGTTTCTCCTCCACCGCCCTTTCCGGTTCAAGTGGCGTGTTTCCCATCGATGGGGAATATGGATTGTTTTATTCAGCATTCCCTGTCTAAAACCATACACAGCCCATTTACCCTACATCTCTGGTGTGTGTGTGTGTGGGGGGGGGGGGGTAGAGAAATGGTAAAACTTTCTTATTTTTTTCTGTTTCTGTAACTCAACTACATAGTCACGAAAAGTAGCCTGCCTTCATTGTCAGACAGCAGAACATGAAAATAATTTTGAGACCTGCTCAACTTAACTCAGAGGCACATGGGGACATTTCAACACACACAAGCAAAATGCAGCATGACATCCATGTCATGCAGACAATTACACAAACAACACCTTGTGAGTGCATGTGTGTCTGTGTGTGTCTGAGAGTGTCCTTTTGTGTTATATTAGGAATTGCACGTGGTGAGCTAGTGAACAGCCATGGCAACAAAGGCAGACAATTCATGGATTGCACCACAGTCCCTCAGTCACATCATTGCCATGCTCACCAACATTCGGTTCCAGAACAATCTTTTGGACCCTAACCAATCAGGCTTCAAGACAGGTCACTCAATCAAGACTGCTCTTCTCTGTGTCACAGGGGCTCTCCGCACTGCCAAAGCAAACTCTCTTTCCTCGGTTCTTATTCTTGATCTTTCCGGTGCTTTTGACACTGTGAAACATCAGATCTTCTCCACACCCTCATAGCTGGAGGTCTCAGGTTCTGCCCACTCTTGGTTTGCATCCTACCTGGAAGGCCGCTCCCATCAGTTTGCCTGGAGCGGATCTGTGTTCGTGCCATACCCTCTCACTACTGGTGTACCCCAGGGATCTGTCCGTGGCCCACTGCTCTGGTGGTCCTGTCATTGCTACGTCGATGACACTCAACTATACTTCTCATTTCCCCTTTCTGATTCCCATCTTGAATGTCAGCCCACCACCTCAAGCTTAACCTTGATAAGCCGGAGCTGATCTTGCTCCTGGGGAAGGCATCAACTGAAAGTCACTTTTAGAGACACATTCCATTCATGCACTAAGAAAACAATGTCACATTTCTTAGTTAAATAAAAGTTATGTAACGTAGTTAACTAGTCTTCTTTGCACGAAAACATGCGGGAGGAATATTAGTATTTTGAATTTTATACAATACTAACCCCCTCACCCCAACCCTTCTCAGTGTGGGTTGCTAATGAAATCTCCCCATCAGTGTTGCCGCGGCAGCAGGAAAACTAGTCATGTGGTCAGCTCGGCTTGTCAGCGCTTGTTTTAGACGTGACGTCACAACGTGGTCTTACGGCAACCGCTTTACTCACACAGACCAACACACCGATGACACCCTGCTTACACTATTAAGTCGGGGGAACCCTAGTGCGTGCACGCACACTCACACACACACTGATCCAATTATTACCGGCGGGCTAGCCAAGTGTTTCCCCGTGGTGAGGTGCTTAGCTGCCCGGCACTGTCTCGCTGTTCACGCCGTGTACCCCCTCTAATAATGTACAGGCGTGCACAAACACACCATCAAATACACTAATACGTACACACAGGTGCACATCCACACACACACACACTGTGGCAGTGAGTCAGGTGAGTCAGGGGAAAGCCAGGATTGCCTTCCATGCAGTCAGCGGGAGAAGAGCCTGAACCGGAAGACCGGAGCTTAGCTTGGCTAAGAGACTTTCCCCTGCGCACAACCATCTCTGAATATAGCCTACAACCCAGATCTGATACTGCTAACTAATACAGCATTATTGTGGAGTTTATTTAATGATGTCATACAGCACACTACATCATATGTCTGCTTTGTAAGCAGAGTAAAAGTGTACATGTATTCCTCGAGGCACAATCTGATTGGTGGAATAATAATGCAAGGCTGTGTTGCGTTGTGAATTAATCAAAGCGATGCAGTTTTTTCAGGGTTTCTCATTGGTCCATTACTTGGCTGTGTGGGTGTGTGTGTGTGTGCACGCGTGCTGAACGGTTCAAATGCCTAGTACAATATTACCTGGAGAGTGTCCCTGAGTTGAAGAGTTTATTAACCCTCTTGTGTTTGAACCCTTAAAGTCTGAGAGGTTTTTCAGTGCTTGTGTGAGTGTGTGCAAATTCTCCTTGCTCTGAGAGGTTTATTAGGGTCCTTAGCAACGAGGGCCACTTCATTCAAGGCTTTGCGTCTACTCATAAGCACAGTCACTCACTCACACACACACACGCCACGAGAACGCCAAAGTTGAACGCCCTTAAAATAATTCCTACTTTTATGAATCCTAACCCTAACCTCATTAACATGAACATTTATACCTAAATGTAACCTAGCCATAATGCCCAACCTTAACCCTGATTGCAACTTTTGCGCTAAACCTAACACAAGCCTTTTATTAAATGGGGATAAATGTCCAGTACGGTAAAATATTTCTGGTTTAACCACAGTTTGAAGACCCATTTGTCCCTCTCATACAGATAAGTCAGAATTACACAAATGCACACGTGCTGCCTTGTAGTGGGAGCAGACATCCAGCTCTCCTGTGAGTCTGAAGAAAGAAAAGGAATGGAACAAGGAGGGGGAAGATGGGGAGGAGGGTATGGATCCCACTGAGCCTATAGGGGTTGATAGCCCTCATGTGCGTCTGTGTGGTGTGTGTGTGAGCGTGTGCGTGCATACACACATGTGCCCGAGGGGGGCCAGGGGATGTTGAGACTGATGTGTTCTGACGGACTCACATACAGACACAGAGCCTGTCTGACTCACAGACGCAACTCACGTTCTCCCTCTGGGACGGCCCCCGGAACACACACACACCCACCCACACACCCATCCAAGTGTGAGCGTGCACACACACGCACGCACGCACAGCGGTGCAGGGTAGGGCGCTGAGTACAGGTGTGTAGGATCCATCCTGAGTCCAGGTGTGTAGCATCCATCCGGAGTCCAGGTGTGTAGCATCCATCCGGAGTCCAGGTGTGTAGCATCCATCCGGTTTCCAGGTGTGTAGCATCCATCTTGAGTCCAGGTATGTAGCATCCATCCGGAGTCCAGGTGTGTAGCATCCATCCGGTTTCCAGGTGTGTAGCATCCATCTTGAGTCCAGGTATGTAGCATCCATCCCGAGTGCAGGTGTGTACCATCCATCCGGTTCACGGCGGGTCCTGAAGGTCGGACACGGCCCGTCATCCATGGCGGCCGGGCCTTCTTGTTTGCCTAATAAACGAACACGTGAGGTCTAACCCAGAACAGATCCCCGGGTGGAGCGGCCTGAGGGGTGGAGGGGTCATGGGGACAGGGTGCAGGGAGCGTAAACGTAGCTCCAAGGGCAGAATTCTGCCTCATTGTGGGGCTCTATGTGACTCACTGCGTGGACAGAATCAGACTTTAGAACATGAGTAAAACACTTTCGTTAGCCATCGGGGTCAACACGGACACAGACACACGGCTGGATGAGCTGTGTGACGCGAAGCGTATGCTTGTTATAATATCGCTAGGAGCCTGGATGTACAACACACATACAAAAGTGATAACACGTTTATTGCAGCAGGCCGTCACCCTTTCAGAGCTGTCTCTATAGGAACTCACACTGTCTAATCCCAGCTTCAGCCCCACCAAGTCTAAGTGGTTTATTATTGAAACCCAATATTATTGGATTGTGAACAATCTTAGCTATTTCAACAAATTATTAAAAAAACGTGACAGGTTCCACAGGTTCTCCACAACCAGCTACTTGGTCTTCTTGGTGTGGAGGGCCAGTGCACTGGGGGACACAAAGTGACGCAACAACGGTCAATGGAAACCAAATTCACCTTCCTACCATGGGCTGGATTCAAACCTAAAATCACACCTAAAATCTAAATAAACAGAGGCTGTACCAACTTATGTGAATTTCCTTGCTGCAACATACTAGTGTGTAAGGCCCCCACGTGCCCTCCCAATAACTACTGGGCATGCTACTGATGAGACGGCAGATGGTGTCCTGAGGGATCTCCTCCCAAACCTGGATCAGGGCATCAGGGATCTCCTGGACCCACTGCATTAGCATTAGTTCTGACGATGAGTCTGAGGATTTCATCCCGGTACCTAACAGCAGTCAGGGTATCGTTGGCTAGCTCGTGGAGGTCTGTGCGACCCTCCAAGGATATGTCTTCTCAGACCATCACAGACCCACCACCAAACCAATCATACTAGATGATGTTGCAGGCGACAAAATGTTCACTATGATGTCTCCAGGGTCTTTCATGTCTGTCACGTGTTCAGTGAGAACCTGCTTTCGTTTGTGAAGAGAACGGGGCACCAATGGCGGACCAGACAATTCACGTGTTCTCTGGCAAATGCCAATCAAACTGCACAATGCAGGGCTGTGAGCACAGGTCCCACTACAGGACATTGGGGCCTCATTCCACCCTCATGGAGTCTATTTTTCACAGTTTGATCAGAAACATGCACACCAGTAGCCCGCTATAGGTGATTCTGTAGGGCTCTGGCAGTGTTCCTCCTGTTCCTCCTCGCACAACGGTGCAGAAAACGTTCTTGCTGCTGGGTTGCTGCCCTTCAACGTCCCTGTCCAGCTCTCCTTGTGTAATGGCCCGTCTCCTGGCAGCTCCTCCATGCTGTTGAGACTGTACTGAGAGACAGCAAATCTTCTTGTTATGGCACGTATGGATCTGCCATCCTGGAGAAGCTGGACTGGCTACTGCTACCAGTAGTGACACTAGCAAAATGCTAAACTAGAGAAGAATCAGTCAGGAAGGATTAGGAGAAAGAAATTGTCTGTGGCCACCACCTGCAAATCCATTCCTTTTTTGGGGGATTTAGAGTTTTGTGACTATTGAGTTGGGAAGTTCTGACTTTTAAAGCACCTCTTGTGTGTAGTAGTGTCCCATACATTTTTTTATTGGATGCTTTGCTATCCATGTGTCAACTAAGAAGTCTGTATGTAAATTGTACGTATTTTGTATTTAATTATTGATTTAATCTTGGTAATGATCCCGGCGCTCGCTTGACGCAAATTTGCGTCACCCGTTACGTGTCTATTCATATCTCCAGACTGGTTAAAGTTAGAAGTAATAACGAAAAACCTTCTATAATTCTCAAAAGGTACTGGAACAAAAATAAGGGCGCACCGTAACAGTTTTATCAAAAAGGTAGCGCATATAAAGGTTAGGCTCGCCTCATACGCTCGCTACTCTGAAAACAATCACCGACAAAGACAACCCAAAACCCCACACTTAAATACTAGACATAATGAACAAACAGTAGCAGGTGAGCGGATGCACCCTTCGCCTCCCCTAGGAACCTGGGCAAGCGGGAGTGCTGGCCCGCGTGAGAGGATGAACGCGGAGTTGATGCGGAAGGTTCCCGTGACCGCGTTACACAAAGAATGACGTGTTGTTTGTATATTTCTGTAAAGTAGAAGCCTTCCAAATCTCAACCACAATATAACAATTTTCTTCATATGTGGCACGTTTAGGCCCAAAATAAAGTCTAGTCTTAGATTTAGGTAAATAGTTTTCCACCAATCAGAAACAGAGATCCCAAATTGACTCTTTGGTTGACATTTTAGAGTCTTTGAAAGATGGAATTCAGAAGAATTGATATTCTGTTTATTATGCTATATGTTCATACCATAAACCTCTGATCCTCAAATGTGATGTAACACAGCCTGCCTGTTGTTTTCTACTAGGTATTTCTCAATAGAAAACAACTACATGTCAACATACATCTTTTTATTTATTCATACATTTTCACAAATCCTCAAACAATGTTTACTCAAACAAAGTTAAGGTTTTCAGAATCCACTATATAAAGCACATCATTCTACTATAAAGGGTCTTGTGAGGCAAAAATGTCGAGGTAGTGACAGGCAGATTTTAAATCCCAAGAAGGACCCTAGATGTTTAAGGGTTAATGAGACCTTCTTCGGATAGGGCCACAGTGTCACTGGACCCCCCTGTCTAAGCCCCATGGTTTTACGCTGCTATATTATTGTGTCGGGGGAGTAGGGTCAGTTCTCCTTCTCCATTGCAAATCCTTGTAAATCTGAAGAATGTGCTCTCTAAATCTTCCTTGTCTCCTGCTCCGTTTACACTTGGGAGGACTTGAGGTCTTGGCCCACACCTCCGGAGTACCAGGTTCAAAAGATTTGATGCTGTCCTTGTCCAATGCCCCCCTGGTTGTGTTGCAGATCAAGATGATACCTGACCATTCCAGCTGCCACCCTGCTGACCATTCCTCCCCCTGGGAGTCCCTGTCCTTGTCCTTCTGGATTAGGTTTTAGAGACTGTGGACACAGCTGACATGCATTTATTACAACTTGTTCTCTTAAAACGTTCACCCAGCACTGCAAGATAAGGACTGGTAACCAATCTGAGCCAGGTTCTGCTCTAGGTTTCTTCCACAACATTTTGGCTCCTTTACTGAGTTTTTCCTAGCCACTGTGCTTCAACACTGTTTTTGCTTGCTCCTTGGCGTTTTAGGCCGGCTGTTTTGTAAAAGCACTTTGGGACAACTGCTGATGTAAAAACGGCTTTATAAACAAATTAGATTGATTGATCGGTGATCGGTATCAGAGTGAGTCTGAATGTGTGTACGTGAGATTATGTCCTCATACCATAATAGGTCTCTCCTGGTTTCCTTTAATTCCTGTCTTGTGAGCAGATATGGAACAATGTGGCCTGAAAAGGAAGAGAGAGGGAAATATGCTATAACTCACCCCCCCCTCCCCCCACACTCACATACACACCCTCTGATACTGACCACGTGTCTCACACTCTTTCACTCACAGTGTACTCCGGCTCACCCCCAACATCAGACAGAGGGGATTCCACGTGGAATTTCAAAAATCTCTGGCAGATTTCTCTTCCTGATTCCACAAGCCTGACAGTCATTGTAATGCCAAGCCAAGAAATACAGATATCTTCATGGAAAACCTGGTTTATGTTCTGCCTATGAGAATGGAGCAGAAACGGAAAGCCAGGAACATGTCTGTGATCCTTGGAAATTCTGTGTCTGTGTGAGTAGGAGTCAGGAATGTGTCCGATTATAATCCACTGTGATGAACTCTGCTAGCGAGGCTGGGTTGGCACAGAGCGGGAATACCACAGAGCAGCTGGGAGAGGGAGGAGACAGATAAGAGGGCAAAAATACAGCAGGCACATCTAGAGTTAATGAACAGATACTCAACCCTATAAAATAAGCCCCAAACCCCCCTCCAAACTAAACTTTCCAAAGACAGAACAGACACCAAACCCTACAGAGAGACAAAACTGATACTGAACCTTATAAAGATACAGAACAGGTACTTAACCCTACAGAGACCGAACACATTACTTAACCCTACAGTTAAACAGAACAGATACTAAACCCTACAGAGACCAAACAGACTCTAAACCCTACAGATAAACAGAACAGACTCTAAACCCTACAGAGAAACAGAACAGATACTAAACCCAACGGAGAAACAGAACAGATACTGAACCCCTACATTGTTAGAACAGACACTGAACCCTACAAAGGCACAGAACAGATACTGAAACTTATAAAGATGCCGAACAAATACTAAACCCTACGGAGACATAGAACAGATACTAAACCCTACAGAGACACAGAACAGTTACTGAACCCTACAGTGTTAGAACAGATACTGAACCTTATCAAGATACCAAACAGATAATAAACCCTACAGAGACACAGAACAAATACTGAACCCTACAAAGATACAGAACAGATACTAAACCCTACAGCGAAACCGAACATATGCTCAACCCTACAGAGCGAATGCACTTCACTGTATGTATAGGGCCTATTGAAACTCTTCCCTGTCTACTCACTTCAGGTTGAGTAGCTCTTGCTGCCATGAGAGGGGTGTGTGTTTGCAGCCAGAGGCCCTTGGGACATACAGTAAGAGGGTACTAGAGTTAGGTGTCCTTCAGAGAGTTTCCTACACAAGGACACCGTGTTGCCCCAGGGACACCAAGTGTGTATGTGTGTGTGTGTTTGTGCATGCATGTGTTTAAATCCTGTGTATTGTGTTGCCAGGCAGAGTACTGCTGTAGAAACATCCAGTTACTGGCTGTGAAAGTGGATCAGGTATCAGTGATGGCCACCTCGTGTGTGGGCATTTATAGACCAGCGCGTGTGTTTGGGGTAACTGACATTAATAGACCAGTGTCTGTGTGTATGTACAGAACAGTAATAGCCGCATATCTGATCAAGGAGATCAGTTTACATCACACTCTGTAGCGTTGAAGCGCCTGATTCAGCAGGTGCCCCCCCCCCCTCCCCCTCCCGTCCCCTCACTCCCCCAGTGTCAAGTGTCTGAGTGTTCTATGTGCTGCATCTTCTCTAGTGTGTCTCAAAGGTCGGGGGGGGTGAATGGGGAGTTGTCAGTCCCAAAGGGTTAACCATGTCCAGCGCGAAATCAGAGGGTGCATTTTCAATTAGTCATCCTGTCATTGAAGGAAACGCTAAAGGGGGGCATTCAAGATTTCGAAAAGTGACGTTTGTAAGAACTATTTTCGAAATATCTCCCCAAATATGCCCTAAAATGATCGAAAGAGACTCCAATAGATTTCCAAAATTGGCTATATTTCCTAAAATAAAAACCAAAATACTTTTTTGTTCATGATATACACGTATGACCTGGACGTCTTAACGAATCCATAGACAGATGAATGGATGCAAGGACTGGCTGTCCATTATATTAAGGGTTTGTTCCCAACAATGTGTTTAGGCAGCAACCTTTGTTAACAATGTTTACAAAACAATGGCGTTCAGGTTCAGGGTAGGTACAGGACGTTCCCATGAGGTTCATTAACGGATTGAGAAATGGATGTAACGGCAATATTATTGGGGGATTTTAAGGCTTGTATGGAGTTCCCACAGAGGGACAGATAGGTCCTGTGATCAAGCAGGGCTACATTCGTGCGTGCTTGTTGCACAAGCTTTCAATGAGACTGTTAGGAACATGCTCAGAGTGGAACACCCAAACACCCACACAGACTATGAACTAACCCTGACCTCATCTGGAAAATTACCAAAGGTGTGTTTGGTTTCTGAGTGTTGTCATGTCACATATTAAATTAAGACCAGAAGTCTTCACGAGGACAGTAAAACATGTTTTTGCAAGTCTCCAGTTTCTGTATGAAGGTGTTGGGGTCCAACTGTGATTAGTGTTAGAATTGGGGTCACATTTATATGGAAACATTATCTGTTGGGTTTAAAGGTAAGGTTTAGGAATTAGAGATTGGTTAGGTTTAAGCTGTCTTGTTAGGTTGTTAAGGTTAAGGTTATGGTGAGGTTAAGGTTGTAAGATCTCTTGTGTTCTGGTCCCCACACGGATAGAAATACAAAGCTGTGTGTGTGGGTGTGTGTGTTTGAGTGAGTGTGTGTGCGTGCGTGCTTGGAAACACTGCTCTAGAGTTCTTTTTATAAGCTTACCCAGACAAAGGCTTCCAGTCATTCTGCTATGAGAACTGGACCTTGAACATGACCAGGGGCTGTTACTTCACACACTGTACATGTATTCGTGTGTGTGTATGAGTGTGTGAGAGAGAAAGAAAGAGTGTGTGGACCCCAGTAATGTGTGGATGCTAGTGAGAGGAGATATTGCATGTGAAATAACTGATGGGCATCCAAATAACAAAACGTCTAATTAGGGGGAAGCGTATCAACATCCACACACACACACGTATGTTTATTTATATATATTTGTATTATATATATTTATATATATATATATCTAAAACACACACACTGTCTTATCGCAGCAGATGAAGGTCAATTAAGGATATGTTTTCAGGTGGGTAAAATGTCTACCCTTGACCGGCAACTAGGGGAACTAATGAGAGCCATTCCATCACAACAGTCTGTAAATGTAGTGGGATTTCATCCATGTACCTTCCCCATTCATGATTAAAACTGGACCATAACCTTAATTTCCAAACCTTAACTCTACTGTTAGCCTCAATCAACCTAGCATTTATGCCTAGGCTTAAGACAGCCTTAATGCCTAACTCTAAATCTCACCTGTAATGCCTAACCCTAAATCTAACCTGTAATGCCTAACCCTAAATCTCACCTGTAATGCCTAACCCTAAATCTCACCTGTAATGCCTAACCCTAAATCTCACCTGTAATGCCTAACCCTAAATCTCACCTGTAATGCCTAACCCTAAATCTCACCAGTAATGCCTAACCCTAAATCTAACCTGTAATGCCTAACCCAGAATCTAACCTGTAATGCCTAAC
>JACXGK010014010.1:0-12148 GCA_016801125.1 Novumbra hubbsi
ACGGCGGTGTGGCTGCGTTTCTAACATATATATTCACACGCCCCAGATGAGTGACGGCGGGGCGACGGCGGTGTGGCTGCGTTTCTAACATATATATTCACACGCCCCAGATGAGTGACGGCGGGGCGACGGCGGTGTGGCTGCGTTTCTAACATATATATTCACACGCCCCAGATGAGTGACGGCGGGGCGACGGCGGCTTTGTGTTCCAAATCGTTTGCCCGCCCAATAACGACGATCCGTACAGACGAAACGTGTCTTGCTTTCAGTGGCCAACATCAAGACGGCCGTGGCCAAGGGTCACGTGTGTGCCCTGCTGAAGCTGTACGAGGACTGGCACGCCATGGACACCAGCCAGCGGGCCGTCCCGATCCGCCTGGCGCTGCTCCGCTGCCTGCAGAAGGCCGCCCGGTGCCGGTGCGGTCGGGACGCCCTGGCGAGACACGGGGGCGTCGGCCTCCTCTACCACACCACACAGGTAAACCCACGCCCCCCCCACCTGCTCAGCTTCACGCGCCGCCGGCGGCTGTTAGAGGCGACCGTCCCAGTAGCTCTAATTGCTTTGTTGTTCCTCGGATCTTAGCGCTCTAACAATGTCATTCTTTTGGTTCGGGAGTCGGTATCGCGAGGCCTGCTCATTTGGGCCTCGCTAAAAGTTATTTCCGTCTGGTGCCGAGCTCGACCAGACTGGGCTGCTAATGTGACAGAATGCAAAGCCAGCCACAGCAACGGCGTTCCAGTGTGTGACAGTGTTTGTGTTATTGTTTTGAAGACCTGCCTGGCCGGTAAAGGTCTGGAATCCCTGGTGGAGCCGGCTGTCCAGCTGATGAGGAAATGCTGTCCTAAACGTCCCCTTCCGCTGACCTCAGATCAGAGTGTTTATACCTTCGTCCTGCCCGGGAGGCCTGCTGACATCCCCACAGGACCCCAATGTAATGTTCACCTTCCTCTCCTTTCCTCAGATCCTCTCTAACCCACGCCCTCAGTGGTTAAATCTCTGCCTGCTCTCCCCCATCTTTCTCCCTCCCTCTCGATCTCACTCACTCGGATGCTCACCGTATAGGAGAGGCATGTGGCCTTTCTGTAGATCACAGGACGTAGTGACATTATTCCATTGGCAACACACTGCTAGTGACCTGCAGTGAAAAATACTTCCTGCCATGTTTGTGTCATTTAGCGAGCTTAGGCTTGGTTACCCTGGCAACCTGCTGGCCGCGAGGCAGACTCTTTAGGTGCCCGTCTAATGTCTCTTAGTGACGGGGTACACTTCATCTGATCGGGCCACAAGCAGGCTTCAGCCTATCAGAATGCTGGGGAGGGCTGTGAGAACCGGATCACGGTGATCCGTCTGAAGGGAGGATGGAGGAATGCCTCTGACACCCACATGTGATGGTGCAGGTTGCTGAGCTATATAGGGGCACATGGCTCTTACATAAAGAACACGGAAAGTCAGTGGGGATCTATATTTGTATTACACATATTCAAAGGAACCAGCCTGCCACATGTGCAGTAACCTCTGAAATGATTGCCGTGAAATTGTATGAGATAAACTCGGTAATGAGCTGTGTGTTAATTTCACAACATGAGCACTTCATTAAAGATTCAAGGGAATCAACACTTGGAGGATCCTGGAGGTCCTTCTGTCTATAGACTGCCGTCTTCAATTCAAACTGCAGGATCTCATTGGGATTCCAGTCTGGAGACTGAGATGACCAAAATGTTGATTTTATGGTCAATTTACCATTTGATTCTAAGGTCTGTTTGGGGTCGTTGACTTGCAATAACACCCGCTTGTGGACAATTTCTAGTCCTGCTGAGGCAACCAAGATTTTGGTCAAAATATACCAGTATTGGGTAGAATCTGTAATATCAAAGGTTCTCTGACAAATAACGTTTTCTTTCTTTTTTTGGCTCATGCGTTTGACGACAACCGGCTTTTATGTGATCAAAGAGACAAATGTAAATACGTGGAGTTTTTTAACAGCATTTACACTTGGGTTGAATTGGGTACTTATGGCAGATTACAATGAAATAGAGCATTTGGGCCAGGCACCCCAGTGGAATGGTTAAGGACCCTTCATGTCAGTTCTCCAATCTCTGACTTTCTATGACTTCCCTTAACAGGGGGAGGCAGAAAGACAAGGGTGCAAATAAAACAAGGGTGCAAATACCTTCAACGCGTTCTTCTGAGAAATACAGTATGTCATTTAATAAATGTCCTTTCGGTTGATTCCCTGGAATTCCTAATGATGTACAATGGACAACACATTTTGGAATGTTCAAATATAGCTCATCTATCTGGGGGGTTTCTGCTCGTCTTTGTCAGAGGTTCTGGTTCTTTTAGGGTCGCTTTATGTTGAAATGAAGTGTCTCCGGTAATATCAACAGTGGGACACCTCCAGAATCTGTTAGAGGACAGTGGTTCCTATACGACCCCTGCAGCTACCAATTCCACACGGTCCTCTGCATAACGACCCTCCAAACTGAAACACCTTGATATGGTTGTGGTGGCTACAAGGCAGATTTCAGGTTGACATATTCCTGTCTTATTCTGGGGGGTATATTTTCCAAAGTGGTTCGGGCCTCTTTTTCCTTTTGTGAACCATCATTCTCTCCCCATCTGTCTGCTGACATAGCCCTGACTTAATCTCTCTCAGCTGCCAGTCAAGGTAACAGACTTAAACATAGAGATGAAAAGTCTACAGAAACAAAAGACCATGCCATTTTCTTTCTCAGGGACATCACTGTGAAATCCATACGGTCTGTTCAGAATAGTGAAGTGTTCATATGATTAGTGACCTGCCTTTGTGCATTGTGACACACATTCAGGTGCATCTAATTCTTCTCTTCATTGCTACATGTTTGCATTCCGCATTTCCCCTGTCGAGTTCTAGTTCTGCACGCTTCCATCATGTCAGACCAGGGCAGATGTCTCAGGGAGCGTTTTGTTTGATCCGACACGAATAGTTCACAGGTCTGTCACATCTCCACTGTTACATCTTCGTTGTCTTGGATTTCCCTTTTACTAGACGCTGGCTTCCAAGATGATAGCGACGATGACACCGAAAATGAAGATGCTGACTGTACCAAAGAATACGTGAGTGATTTTTTTTTCCCGTAGGCAACACACGCGCGTGCACACACACACACACTCGCTAAAGCACTCACGCACAAGACACGCTGGCATGGACACTGTCGCAGTCTGACATGCAATTTCCCTTCGTAATTTCACCCGAACGAGTCAAATTGGAGCATATTTGACTGATCCGTTGCTTCTCAAAAAAGCTTTTGGGAGGAAGATAATCTGTGCGTGCCGCGGGTTGGACGCGAAGGGTCTCCGTCCTGCCTTGGCGTTAGATCACAGGGCCTGTGAGGCGGGCGTTAACCGATGCCATCACCGCTACGCCGCGTTCACAGTGCACGCACACTTGGACGAGGACGTCCTGGAGCCCTCCCACCTCCTAACATGTTTATTCCATGCCACGGCCTCCTTCGTTGTGGCCAGGGGGCTGATGGTGAATTAGGGCCCTGCGTGGCTGATGGTGAATTGCCAAACATTTGGCACGCGGCGACTCTTGCTTGTTGAGGACAGATGAAGGGGGGAGGGAAGAGGGGCCTCGGTATCAGGGCCACGCTGACTCACAGCAGCGGGCACATCCGCTTTCCGACACATTTGTGTATGTAGAGCAGCGGGAGTGTCGTGCTTCACTGGGTTGTTGCTGTCTCCGAGACTGAGTGCCGCGCGCTGGTTAGCGTTAGCATCCGGCCCCTGCTGTTGGACACAGGGGTTCTTAAAGACGGATGTCGTCCTTAAATGGCTCCACGCTAGGAGCTTGGTATAGTAAATCGACGTGTCCGAGGGAGGAGCGACGTCAGTAGATGGGGTGGATTTCAGCACTTCTCTTTCCTCTCGTGGGGTCGAATGTTAGGGCGTGTTCCTGATTAACTGGCGGATACCCAGCAGATGTGTCGGCTCTGCTCCGTCAAAACGTGTGTGTGTGTGTGTGTAGGTGTGTGTGTGCGGTACTACATATGCATGTGTGTGTTCGACCCCGGCAGGATGATGACCTGGAGTCAGACGTAAACAAACTGCGGTCCAGGCCTGAGCTGGACAGGCCTCTGGAGCAGCTGGGTCAATACGTCAGACTGTGTCCTGAACTCCAACACGACTTTCAGGTAAACATCCGCTTCCCATGCCAGACTCCTCCATCTCCCATCACACGGCCCAGGTCCTCCATCTCCCATCACACGGCCCAGGTCCTCCATCCCACATCACACGGCCCAGGTCCTCCATCCCACATCACAGACACATGCCGCCGTTCGCCATTTCATGTCCACAAGTATTTGTTCAGTGTGACTGTGTTCTCCCCTGGTACCCCCAAATTTCCTTAGGAGTTGACAGTATTATTAACTGAACATTATCATTAACAAGCATTAATTCCACATTAACCGTAGGATTAGTCATCCTGCAACGCTGAAGTTAGATTTTTTTCACTTACCCAGGGTCATAAAACCTTTTTACAGTTTGGGGATCATTTCATTTAGCATATGGCAATTACTTGAGGTCTGTCGGTACAGTAGCCTGCTCCTTTCAAATGCAGACAGACGCCATAATGTGACAGATACAACTTTGTGATCTATCTAACACTCCATGCTACAATGGGAAATTAGGAAAGTAGGGATAGAATCTAGTTTATTATGAAGATCAATGAAACAATGCTATGTTAAATGAATAGTACATGCAGCGTTGCCAGATTAAAAATGACCAACCACTCCGCCTTGGACTGGTCAGAAGGCAATGGCCCCAGGAGACATCCAGAAACTGTGTGCAAAGCTAACAATTTGCTAATTTTCTATCAATCAATTTTTCACCCAGACGTAGCAATGGTTGTCATCGGTTGTTCTGACTCTGAGCATGTAGAACATTGACCTACATACTGAAACCAGACCCCAAGAATCTCTTGAGTTTGTTGATGAGTTGGGCCAATTGAAATGCCAACAAGCCTGTGGGAAACTCTCTATTCATACTGCTTCTCTCTTCCTTGTGCTGCTGTCTTCATTTCAATGATATCACAAGATGAACTGCCTCTGCTGAAAAATACTTCTTCCCCAATTAATTTGCCACTGTCTCTCTCACCACTGATGTAGGTATTCTGCATGCCATGGAACAACAGGACAATTAGTTCCCAGAATGCCCTTCTTCAGAGGAGGGTTGGCAGAGGTAGAGATTACATAGAAAGGTGTAATACATTTTACATTGATTGTTGACACAAAATAACTGCAGTTAATTTGTTTTCAGTTCAAATTCTATGTAGAAATATTGACTTTGAACAGATCATGGGGAACATATTTTTCTCAGAACAACGTATTGTTTTTAAGTAAGTTGATCCCCTGACGATTTTGTACGTTTTTGTAATGATTTGACTTTGAGAGAAGTACAGGGTTGGTTAAAGTGTGTTTATACACAGACAGGTTTGTTTAAGGCTGTATAAACACAAGGGCTAGGCACAATCTGGGTTTAGGACAAACAAGGATCTGATAACTGAAACGACAGGTCTAGGAATGAACGAGGAATTCCTCTTATGAACAAGATGAAAGTCTCAGTACAGACGTTACTCGTACAATGCCTCCCAATGACCAAACAGAAACGAACAGACTAAATAGGGAATACCCAGTAAGGAACAGGTGTATGGCACAGGTGTGACCAATAATGAAGGGGCCGGGCTGCGTTAACAAACGCAAATGAGAACAAACTGAAACCAAGAGGTAACCAACAAAGCAATTAGATTGTCTGAAAAAGCCGTAACACTACAGAACGTTATAGTTTTCCCACTGACAAATAAATAATCAGTCTATAATTTTAATGGTCTATTTGAACAGTGTGAGACAGAATAACAGAATGCTCCTAATCTCATTTTATTACCTGTATAAAAGACACCTGTCCACAGAAGCAATCAATCAATAAGATTCCAAACTCTCCACCATGGCTAAGAACAAAAAGCTGTCCAAGTATGTCAGGGACAAGATTATAGAACTACACAAGGCTGGATTGGGCTACAAGACCATTGCCAAGCAGCTTGGTGAGAAGTTTACAGCAGTTGGTTGGTTGTGGTCAGATGAGACTAAAATCTAGCTATTTGGAATCAACTCAGTTTGTCGTGTTTAGAGGAGGAGGAATGCTGCATATGAACCCAAGAACACCATCCCCACCATCAAACATTGAGGTGGAAACATTATGCTTTGGGGGTTTTTTTCCGCTAAGGGAACAGGACAACTTCATCGCATCAAAGGGGCAATGGATGGGGCCATGTATCATCAAATCTTGGGTGAGAACCTCCCTCCCTCAGCCAGGGCATTGAAAATGGGTCGTGGATGGATATTCCAGGCAACAAAAGAGTGGCTTTAGAAATTTAGCCAGTCTCCAGACCTTAATCCAATAGAACATAGAACATCTGTGGAGGGAGCTGAAGGTTCAAGTTGCCAAATGTCAGCCTCAAAACATTAGGGTAGAGGATCTGCAAAGCTGAGTGGGACAAAAACCCTCTTAAGATGTGTGCCAATTAACAGAAACATCTAACCTCTGTGATTCCAACAAGGGGTTTGCCACCAAGTACTAAGTCATGTTTTGCAAAAGGGGTCAAATACTTATTTCACTGAGTAAAATGCAAATCAATTCATAACTTATTTGAAATGCGTTTTTCTGGATTTGTTGTTATTCTGTCTCTCATTGTTCAAATAAACCTACAATTAAAATGATAGACTGATCCTTTCTTTGTCAGTGGGCAAACCAACAAAATCAGCAGGGGATACATTTTTCTTTTCCTTTACTGTATCCATGCGGCGCAGTGCTCAGTCAGACCTTATAAAATAGGCCGAACTTTACTTAAGGCTTTTTTGTTGGCCAAGATATTCACATCTATTATTGAAGTAATAAATATCAGACGATTTCCATGTAGCAAGGTTGTCTTATATGCTGATCTCCATGATCAAACAAACCATAACAATGAACCTATACCTAGTACCTTGACACAGCAATATAACCATGATTCATGTATAAAACCTCAATCTGACAAGGGACAAGGGTTTCATTATACTGTATATTTTCCATCTTTCAAGACGTGCAAGTCTAAAATATAGAGTTTTCTTTCCCTGAGGACTGCGGTGGAGTAGTATGGTAGTGAAAGGTACTAGGCAAACCTGGACGTATTCTACATATGGAGACTGCAGCCTGCTTTGATGTGTGCTGCTTGTGGAACACCTCGTGATACACAGGGTGTCCATTACCCAGTGTTATCCCAGGATCATCAATACAACACTCCTGGTACCAATGCGTTCCTCTGATGGCGTCTGCGGTTATTAGACCACGTCAGAAGTCGAGCGCCGGGTTTCGGCACCTGCATGATATCTACGACTTAATCAAGAGAGAGGCTGATGACTATGAGGTCCTGGAAATTGCTAACAACAACACAATCATGTTTTTACCAGTCCCTTTTCATTTGCGAGATTTCCTAATCAAATTGACCCTAGAGATTCTTTCTACAGTCTGCTGTTTGTTTGTTTTTTTTCATTTGAAATGAAATGAATAAGTCCCATTTGAATTCTCCGGGCGTATTTTAGTTGTATATGCAATTTAGTTTCAATTTGTTTCACACAAGCACACGTTGCTTTGTTGAGTGTACACAACCAAACGTGCATTATTAAATCCCAGGAAGAATGATGCCTTCTACCTTTTCCTTGAAACCTGCAGCATTCAGAGGGATCAGTCTCTTGTTTTTCTTCTCAGCAACTCTCTTTCTCTTTTCGCTTCAATGAGACCCAGAGTATGCATTCCAGCATTTATAAATATCCATTGGTATTCATTCGTGCTCTGCTTTTAATGTTAATGATATTCAAATGAAGTAAATCAGCAAGTAGTGCAAAGCAAACACAAAAAATACAAGTTATGTTTGGGTGAGGATAACTGCTGAGTAACGAAGGTTACATGTTTCAAAAGCACAGTAAGAGGCAGGTTTTCTACTCATTTCCAGAAGCTTTGATGGTCTATACATGCCTGTGCCTTTGAACAAAACCTGTTGGCACCCATCTGATTTAATAGGTTCTCAAGCTTTAGGAATCATGCTCCTGAGACCTTGCTGTATTTGCAGAACTGCTCTACATAAGTTCTGTAGATGTATCGCTAAGTTGTGAAATGTTCTACACGAAACTATTCTATGTGTCTTTTAGGACTTGGACTCCGGCTCCGAGGTAGACGACAGCTCCGATGAGGAGGATCTTGTCAAAGGAGACTTTTGGAGCAACAGAAGATCCACGGTGACTCACGCTAACTCTCCGTCTGGTTCTCCTGCGGAACCCACAGCATCACCGGTCGAGGACGGCGACCAGGATGCGACAGGAGAACGCGCAGAGGTCCACCTGCAGGCCCGGGACTTCCATAGCCACTTTCTGTCCAGCTCTGGGCTGAAGCAGGACGGTCACCCCAGCAGGGTTGACCGGCTGCTGGAGGAACACGGCGCCTGCATCCCTCACCATGACCCTCGTTTGTTTGCGTCAGCAGCGGCACTCACCAAGTCCATCCCCGGGTACTCCGTCTTGGCTTTCCCCGACTTCTGGGGACATCTCCCTCCACAGAGTACAGAGCCGATGGCAGGAAGGAAACCCAGTGTGCAGAGGTGGGTAGATGACATATGCACAATATGTCAGCCATCGATTTCCTGGCGGAGTATGTTGAGAGGGAAAAGGCCATGGAAAACAGAAATGATAGAACTGGTGCAGTTCAGCCCAAGTAAATTACAGTGATTGATGAGTGTGAGCGAATGATTGGGCCATTTTGATGTATTCATCACAGTATGACAAGAGGCCTCGTCTCACCGGGGTAGTAATATGTTACACCAACGTATTTAGCATGAACCCCATTTTAACAAGGAGTTTATGGAGCATGTTGGAGGTATATTAGGAGGCAAGATGTCAAATACGGGCCTGAACCTTCTGCTATGTCTGTGGTCTGCCTGGCGCTCCGCTACATCACACATTGCACAGCTCTGACGGCACTCCTCCTTCCAATGGTCTTGGTTTTATTTTGTCTTTAATTTGGGCCACCTTTGGAAACTGGTTGATGAAATACTAAGTGATAGTATGATCTATAAGAACACACAGACATGGTGGTTCTATTAGCAATTATGGCAAAACTTTTGCTCTTTTTCTTTCTTTTACTGCAACTAACTATTGTGGCTTAACCATCTGACAACCTTTGCTGAATTAAGTCACTGTTGTGGTTTATCCACATTGGACACCCTTAACTGAAACTAACTTATGGTCAAACCTTTTAGCCGTACTGTGCTATACCTACATTTCTTATGATTTTGTTTTTTACTGCCACCATTTCAGTGTTTAAAAATATGTTCATTCTGGTTATTGTGTGGACTGTAATGAGCCATGCGGTTGATTTGGTAACAATTACCTGAGTTGTTACAGCCCTTTGGTTATTATTGTGTGTTTCTGAAGCTGACAATATTGGGATTCAGGATCGAATGCTTCAGTATCTCAGACATAAAATACATCGTGTAGAAGCATCATCCTCTCGCTTGTCGTTATCGCGGGCACTTAAAGAGTTTGTCAGGACACATTTTTTCAGTCTTCTTCTTTCTGCTTTCCTCTTCTGTAGTCAGTCAACCCAAATGCATTCTAGAGTGCCAAGCGTTTATGAAACACTCATTCAGTAATCTAATGAGGTTATGTGGCAGGGCTCGGACTAGAACTTGTTTTCCTAGAGAACTTTTCCAGGTGCAAATAGCAGATTGTGTGGAAAGTACGTCTATTTCATTCATTTCACAGTTCATTGGGTTCACCCTGTGGAGAGATAACTTTGTTACCTTTATTTAGTGTCTTATTCTGGGCAAAATACATTTTTGGAACCTGAAATGTTTGACAGTCTGTGACATTTAGGTTGCACAGATGCAGTTTCATCCAGCACTTTACTTTTCACAATCTGTGTCCACATTGAATAGCCCTGAATACTTCAACTAATTCAACTCTCAGCAGAACAAGTCAACTAATTTCCTGGACCCTGTTTTCTAAAGTGTGTGTATATATATATATATAATTTTTTTATTGGTTTTCTGACTAAGTGGGCTTGCTACTGGCTGTTTTCTGGCCTTAGGACCCAGTAGGGTGGAGGAAGGGATCGCGGTGCTCATCAGGCATGCAGATCAGACAGCCACACCCGCAGGCTTCATGCGGCCTGTGTTCGCCCCTTGCCTCCTGGTGGACCTCCCAGACGTCCTCATCTCCTACGCTGTACGGTTTTGTTCCATGCATACGATCATATGGAGGAGGGTCATAGGGGGGGTCTGTAGCTGCAGTTCAGAATTCACTCCAGCCGCCTCATACCTGTGCTTTCAGAGAGAGAGGCAGGGGAATGTCTGATACGCTGGCCCTCTGAGCCCTGTGAAGTCTGGAGTTTGTGAGGGACCTTGATAAAGGCGGTGATGGGAGAGTCAGAGGAGACCGTGTTCTTGCACATCTCGGCTGATACCGAGGTAGAGGACGATATTTCCGGGTCTACGGCAGACTCTCTGCTGATACCGAGGTAGAGGACGATATTTCCGGGTCTACGGCAGACTCTCTGCTGATACCGAGGTAGAGGAAGATATTTCCGGGCCTATGGCAGTGCTGATTCACCTCTTCACTACGCACAGAGGCCATGTCTGCAGGGGTTCAAGATATATTAATGTATCCGTTTAGTTTGGGGAAGTCAAATAAATTTCTGTCAAATTGCCCAAACCGTTGCATAGCCAGTTTAGGCCGAATTATTGTGTTTATGTGCTCAATCCTATTTGTCGAACTCCACAACGTGCTTTAGATCATATGTTTTCAAACCCCTCCTCAGGTAACAGCAGCTGCTCAAAGTTTTTGTACTTCTCCAGAGCTAGCACACCCGATTCAAATTGTGGACTAATTATCACTCTCTTGATTAGGCATATCAGGTGAGGTAGTTCAGGGCTACATCCAACCTCCAAGGAGAGGTTTGAGAACCGCTGCTTTCGACTACATATTGTTAAACTCGCTAACATGCTGTAGACTACATTATGTTAACCCTTAAAGCCTTCTTGGGATGACCAATATCTGCCAGCACTATCTTGACCTATTGACCTCTCAGGAGGTCATCCTTTATATTAGAATGAGGTCCTATATATTGTGGATTCTCAAAACACTTCAATAGATGAATAGATACATTTGTTTGAAAAGACTCCATGAGTATATTGGTGAACATGTGTGAAGCGATTATAAAAACGTATGTTGACATGTAGTTATTTTGTTGTTGTTGAGAAGCACATAGTATACTCCTACAGGTAGGGCTTTTTATTTTTAATTTGAACCTCCCCTGGGGTTCAAAACAACTCTAAGTTGTTTATTGTATGAGCATGTAACATAATAAACAGAAAAAAATGCATTATTTTTTTCAAAAACCAAATTGTCATTTTGGGGTGCCTGTATCTTGATGGGGATCACTTTATATAAAAATCTAAAATCAGATTTGATTCTGAGCAGATCAGATTAACCTCAGATAAAATGTTGAGTTTTTTTGATGAAATCATGAAATACAGTGTTTTCGTGGTTGAGATTTGGAAGGCGTCTAATTTACAGAAATACACAAACAACATGTCATTCCTTGCAGCAGACTGTCCCCTCCAACGTGGAAAACTGTAGGGTTCCATAATTAATAAATCCGGAAATATGAATAGAAATGTAACAGGTGCGGTTTCGTTTTTTATGTTAGTGTTTTTGTGGTCGAGATTTAGAAGGCTTTTACTTTAAAGAAATACACAAATGATGCAGCATTCTTTCCGGAAAACTGTCCCCTACAATGTGGTGAAACCACATTTTGACACAAGTGTGACTGCGTTTTTTGATTGCACAATGTTGAATTATAAGTCAATATATATATATTTACTTATATATATATATATAACAATATTACATCACTCTGTTGGAGTTATTTTTCAAATAATCCTCCCTTGCATACTTTTTTCCAGAACATCTCTGTCTACATCGTACACCTTTTCCAGAACATCTCTGTCTACATTGTACACCTTTTCCAGAACATCTCTGTCTACATCGTACACCTTTTCCAGAACATCTCTGTCTACAT
>JACXGK010014011.1:0-12128 GCA_016801125.1 Novumbra hubbsi
CCTCCCCCCCTTGTTTGACTCTTGCGGCCTGGAGGCCGCGCTTTGGGGGGGGGCTCTGTCATGCCCTGGCTGCGAGCCCCTGGCCATTTCAGGGCAGGACTAAAAGTGAGGCCTCTAGCCCTCTTTATGCCGCTGTGGGCTCCCCAGTCAGAGCAGCTGCATTCAGTTGACTCTGATTGGGGAGCCTACTTAGGTTAGTGTGTCACCACACCCGGTGTGTTTTATTGTTTGTGCTTGTCTCAACAGTTCACGGTTTGTCCTTTGTTTAACTCCTATTTCATGTAGATACGCTACACGTTATTTGTATATTGTTTTATGTTTGTTTGAACCTTTCATTTGACGTTTACAGTTCGTGTAGTTTGTTTTGTGTTATTGGGATTAAATCCACTTTTCTTTACACAAAATGTCTGCGTATGGTTCCGCCACACTACAAGACCGTGACAGTCTAGTTATTGTGTCTAAGTAAATAAGCCTGTAGTTTGTATAGGATTGTGCCTCAAAGAAGAGGCTTGTAGTATGTCCAGCCATGGCCAAAAGCATGTGTAGAATTTCAGTAACAGTTAATCCTGGAATACAATTCATCCTTTTTGTCAGTTACAGTGTATTTGTACAGATTCTGATTGTTTGACTGATTTCTTTGACTCCTGATATGCCCTAATGCATTGTTTGTTCTTGCCTTCTGGTGGTGCCGTCTGATGAACCAGACATTAACGTTATACCAGTTGAGCTCCTCTCAATCAACAGCAACTGAACAGATGCCACGTTCGTTTGCCCAGAGAAGATTGCGATTGTGCTTGAGGGTAACATAGTTAGCGATTTCCCCACACTGGCTGATGCGTTTGTCATGCTTTTTGCGCTTATGTTTGCCCTGCATCTTAGTTATCCAAAAGAGTTAGCCAACACATTTGACTTTACTCAGAAAGTCTTGATGGGTCTGGAGGATGGGAAGTTGATGCCCGAAGTGTTGAGTCTTAAAAATGAACTTTTGGCAGTGGAGTAATATCTGCACCGAAAACATTTTACAAAGTTGCTTGTTAGACACTTTATATCCGCGCTTTTGAGGGATACATGGAGCAAGCATTTTTTTTCTAACATCTTACATATGTTTTGAAGGGATTGTTGTTTCAATTAAATTGTTGTTTAGATTAGATCGTTGTTTAGATTAGATTGTTGTTAAGTTTCAAAGTGTAACTAGTGAAGTTGAATATTTGCACTGTATAAATGTGGTGAACAGTATGCTGGACACTTACCCTACTTTTTACGCCATATTTTTATTTGTAAGTTACGCTCTGCTGTTCCTGTGTCTGTGTCTGTGTCTGTGTCTGTGTTTGTTGCAGGATGGCAGTCGGTAAGGAGTCGTGATTACTAATGTGGCATTTGATCGGTGCCAGAGGCCTTGAAAAGCTGGGCCTGTCACACCCTGATTCGATTCACCTGCCTTACCTCATGTCTCCACCCCCACCAGGTGTCTCCCATGTTCCCATTAGTCCTTGTGTATTTATTCCTGGTGTTTTCTTGTTCCTGTTGCCAGTTCGTCTTGTGTGTTTTGTCAAGTCAACCCACTCCCATGTATTCCCAATTTTGTTCTTGTCTGTCCCTAGCTCGATCGCCCGTGTACCGAACCCTTTATGGTTTATAAGAGTAACTTGCATTGAAATTGTTGACCAGTTGTTTTTTATTACAAAATGTGTAAAGCAATTTTGAGATGGATATTCAATGCAAAGTCTTTAACTAGTAAAAATAAATCTTGATTTGTACTATTTTGTACAGTGAACTCTAAAAACAATTAAAATTGTCTTAATCAAGAAGGTTTCTTTCAATGATTAAACTAAAGTTAGTTTCACTTAAAATGACCTAGTAATAGCTACTTAATAAAGAATCGTATTTAAATGGGAAAAACAATTAGTTGGTGTCACTTAAAATTACCTGTTTAAAGCTACTGAATAAAAAGTGTCTTTAACTTGTAAAAAATGTAATCGATGTAATCAGTTTGAACTATTTATTTAAGTTCTATTAACTTATTGGGTTTTACAGTGTATGATTATTCAAGTATGCATTTATCATGTACATTACCACAGATAAGACAAGTCTTTACATTCAAATTGAACCCTTGTGAACACACTGATTTATTAGGAAATAATGGTTTATATGATTCATTGGAGTCCTCCAATAGGGTCTCCCCCTCTTTACAGAGACCCTGTAACCCTATTATGAGTCATAAATAGAGGCCAAATGCAAAGTTGTTTTACAACTTATTTGCTACAAAATATTAGCCAAAGGTTAAAATCCTATAAAAAACTTTTGTCCTTTTTGTGTGGACAAGTATAGAACTATACAATACACCTATTATAACTAACAAAACAAATGAAAATGCTCTTAGTTAACCAAACCCTATTCAGTGTATATTTCCAAAAGTACCCTCACACTATTTAGCAGAGCAAAGAGGAACAAACTTTCTATCTTTGCTGCAAGACTATAGGCCCCTTGGAATAGACACACGTTGTAGACACAGCTGATATGTCTGGCTTACATAACATTAAAAAACTAAACAGCAAAAATACCTAGTAAAACATCAAAGTGGTTTTCAAAATAATTTTTAATCATATGAGTCTGGGAATTAACAATAAAAGTGATCAGGTTTCTTTCATAAGCTGCAGCTTCCTTAAGTATTTAGGCACAATACATTTTTGGATATACACATTTAGAACTCTTAATCCATAATTTCACAAGCTCACGTCTGTTCCAGTAATCGTCTGGAAATCCTCCGTCTCGGATTCCTGGATTCCATATATGAGAGATCTATGCTTGATACTGCTTGGAAGAACAACTCATGTTCCAACCGTTTGAACATCCTATCTCTCTTCTCTGTTTTCTCCTGCGACACTCTCTCTGTCTTCAATTGTCTTTAGATGTTTTCCCAATTATCTGTACATCATGAAAAATCCAAACATCGTCTTCTAAAACAATTGCATATTTCGGTATTTTCTTCATGATGTGTTTGATTTCAACAGGTGAGAGTGTTGACAAGGAAATGGCTGGAGATAACTCTTTCATGCGCGCAGAGCGTCTCCTAAAGCTGATTCAGCTGTGGGATCGGGGCACCACCAGTGTAGACAAGGCACCACCAGAGGCACCACCAGTGTAGACGAGGCATCGCCAGTGTAGACGAGGCACCACCAGGGGAACCACCAGTGTAGACGAGGCACCACCAGAGGCACCACCAGTGTAGACGAGGCACCACCAGAGGCACCACCAGTGTAGACGAGGCACCACCAGGGGAACCACCAGTGTAGACAAGGCACCACCAGGGGAACCACCAGTGTAGACGAGGCACCACCAGAGGAACCACCAGTGTAGACGAGGCACCACCAGGGGAACCACCAGTGCAGGCCTTGCTCAGGAAATGCAGCAGGCAGGTGTGAGTGCATCTGCACACAAAGTGAGGCCAAGACATTTAGAGGATGGCCTGGTGTCAAGGGCAGCAAAGAAGCCACTTCCCTCCAGGAAAAACCTCAGGGAAAGGGGTTTGGACTGCTAAGGACTGGGGTAAAGTCATTGTCTCAGAGGCATCCGGGAAATCCCAGGAACACAGCCATGATAAAGGAATGGTAAAACATCCTCCGACAGCAAGTTGTCCCAACCATCCAAGAACAGTTTGGTGACAATGACTTTTTCAGCATGATGGAGCACCTTACCATAAGACAAAAGTTATAACTAAGTGGCTCGGGGAAAAAAATATTGGCATTTTGGGTCCATGGCCAGGAAACTGCAGACAGTATGCCAGGGAGAATTTCAGAGGTCTGGAAGCAAGTTCAAAGGTTAAAGGTTCAAAATATGTTGACACTTATGAAATGCTTGTAATTCTACTTCAATGTACCGTATCGTCTGACGAAAAGATGAAAAAAAACACTGAAGCAGCAAACTGAGTAAACCATTCTCAAAACTTTTGGCCACAGCTGTGGTCTCAATGTTCTCTTATCGAAACGTTTAACACAGTTCTAGGTCTTTAAATCCAGATTATTATATGAATTATTCTGATTACTCGCAAAAAAAAATGTGGATAAGTTACTTGCGCATGAACTATCACAACAAATAACCTGACCGTTGGTTCTTTAAGATAAGTAGATTCTGACTCAAAATCCACTGCCAGAGGATGAGGAAAGCCAGCTCCCAAATAGGTGTGCACCGCCAGCAATCTTCTCCTCTTGGTCAGCGATTTGTTTGCAATTACAGAGATTATACGTTTCCAGTAGTTGTTGACCAGGTTTGCACACACTGCAGCAGGGATTTTGGCCCACTTCTCCATACAGACCTTCTCTAGATCCTTCAGGTTTCGGGGCTGTCGCTGGGCAATACGGACTTTCAGCTCCCTCCAAAGATTTTATATTGGGTTCAGGTCTGGAGACTGGCTAGGCCACTCCAGGACCTTGAGATGCTTCTTACGGAGCCACTCCTTAGTTGCCCTGGCTGTGTGTTTCGGGTCGTTGTCATGCTGGAAGACCCAGCCACGACCCATCTTCAATGCTCTTATTGAGGGAAGGAGGTTGTTGGCCTAGATCTCGCGATACATGGCCCCATCCATCCTCCCCTCAATGCGGTGCAGTCGTCCTGTCCCCTTTGCAGAAAAGCTTCCTCAAAGAATCATGTTTCCACCTCCATGCTTCACAGTTGGGATGGTGTTCTTGGGGTTGTACTCATCCTTCTTCTTCCTCCAAACACGGCGACCAAAAAGCTCGATTTTTGTCTCATCAGACCACATTACTTTTTCCCATATGCCTCCTCTGGATCATCCAGATGGTCATTGGCAAACTTCAGACGGGCCTGGACATGCGCTGGCTTGAGCAGGGGGACCTTGCATGCGCTGCAGGATTTTAATCCATGACGGGGTAGTGTGTTACTAATGGTTTTATTTGAGAGTGTGGTCCCAGCTCTCTTCAGGTCATTGACCAAGTCCTGCCGTGTAGTTCTGGGCTGATCCCTCACCTTCCTCATGATCATTGATGCCCCACAAGGTGAGATCTTGCATGGAGCCCCAGACCAAGGGTGATTGACCGTCATCTTGAACTTCTTCCATTTTCTAATAATTGGGTCAACGGTTGTTGCCTTCTCCCCAAGCTGCTTGCCTATTGTCCTGTAGCCCATCCCAGCCTTGTGCAGGTCTACAATTTTATCCCTGATGTCCTTACACAGCTCTCTGGTCTTGGTCATTGTGGAGAGGTTGGAGTCTGTTTGATTGAGTGTGTGGACAGGTGTCTTTTCTACAGGTAACAAGTTCAAACAGGTGCAGTTAATACAGGTAATGAGTGGAGAACAGGAGAGCTTCTTAAAGAGAAACTAACAGGTCTGTGAGAGCCAAAATTCTTACTGGTTGGTAGGTGATCAAATACTTATGTCATGCAATAAAATGCAAAGTAATTACTTAAAAATCATACAATGTGATTTTCTGGATTTCTGTTTTAGATTCCGTCTCTCACAGTTGAAGTGTACCTATGATAAAAAATTACAGACCTCTACATGCTTTGTAAGTGGGAAAACCTGCAAAATCGTCCGTGTATCAAATACTTTTTCGCCCCACTGTATTTACAAGAATTACGAACAAAAATATAAACATGTACATAAGTATTCACAGCCTTTGCTCAAAACTTTGTGGATGCACTTTTGGGAGAGATAAAAGCATTAGGTAATTTTGAGTACGATGCTACAAGCTTGGCACACCTATTTTTGGGCGTTGGTGCACAGACATTTTCAGATCTCTCCAGAGAGGTTCAATCAGGTTCAAGTATGGGCTCTGGCTGGGTCACTCAAGGAAATTCACAGAGTTGTCCCGAAGCCAATCCTTTGTCAACTTTACGGTGTGCTTAGGGTTGTTCTGTAAGGACCGGACTTGCGGTGGTGAGGAAGGGACCCAATTGCACGAAGGGATAGGTGGTTGTAAATTGGAAGTGCTGGGATGGTTTAGTGGGAGTGTGTAGAAGGAGGCTCGGATATGCGAGCGTGATAAGTCGATGGAAATAGTGTAGGGAAGTGAGGGGCTGGAGTGCTTATGTAGGGGACTTGATGAGTGATGGGGAACAGGTGTGAGTGATTGGGAAACTGGGTGCTTGGGAACTGATGCATGTGATAGCACCCAAGGCCACTAGAGGGTGCGCTAGGGCCACAGTCGGACTGGAGTCAGGGCGGAACCCTGACATGTTCTCCTGTTGGAAGATGAACCTCTGCCCCAGTCTCAGGTCCATAGCGCTCTGGAGCAAGTTTCTTCCAAGGATGTCTCTGTACATTGATGCATTTATCCTTCTATCAATCCTAACTTGTCTCCCAGTTTGTGCCACTGAAAAATATCCCCACAGCATGATGCTGCCACCACCATTCTTCATAAGGATGGTATTGGCCAGGTGATGCATGTCTGGTTTCCACCAGATATGAAGCTTGGCATTCAATTCAAAGAGTTTAATCTTTGTTTCATCAGATAAGATCATTTTGTTTCTCATGGTCTGAGAGTCCCTCAGGCACCTTTTCTGAAGGTTCTCCTTTCTTTACAGAGCAACGCTGGAGCTCTGTCAGAGTGACCATCGGATTTTTGGTCACCTCCCGTACTAAGGCCCTTCTCCTCCGATCGCTCAGTTTAGGAAGAGTCCTGGTGGTTCCAAACTTCTTCTATTTATGGATAATATGGGCGACTGTGCTCATTGGGACCATTCAATGCTGCAGAAATGTGTCTGTACCCTTCCCCAGATCTGTGCCTTGATACAATCCTGTCTCAGAGGTCTACAGACAATTTCTTGGACATCAGGGCTTGCTTTGTGCTCTGATATGCACTGTGGGACCTTATATAGACAGGTGTGGGCCTTTCCAACTCATGTCCAATCAATTGAATGTACCATAGGTGAACTCCAATCAAGTTGTAGAAACATCTCAAAGATGATCAGTGGAAACCGGATGCACCGGAGCTGAATATCTGAATTATTTTAATAGATTTGCGACATCACGTATTGTGTATTGTGTGTAAAATTTTGTGTGTAGAATTTTGAGGGAAATAATTAATTTAATACATTCTGGATGGGGAAAAAGTGAAGCGTTGTGAATACTTTACGGATGCACAGTAAATGTTTACGTCAGAATCAGAATCTGCTTTATTACCAAGTACGTTTACACATACAAGGAATTTGCTTTGGTGCTATGGTGCATGATGTAAAAACATAGTAATTAGTATGAGGTTAAAAAAAATATAGAAATGACAGTAAATATAAAATGTGCAAGCATTTCCTCAATAAGTTGAAAAGTGCAATGTGCAGGAAGGAAGTCCAGAGAAGTGCATTCATATAATGCATTATGTAGAATTTAAGTTCTGAGTTTGGTTATGGGCCAGAGTGTGTCAGTGTCTGTGGGGGTAGTCTGGCCTTGTTTATGAGGCCAGCTGCCAATGAGAAGAAGCTGTTCTTGGGGCCTGACTGTAGCCTCCTGCCAGATGGGAGTGTCTGAAACCGTTTGTGTCCAGGGTGAGAGGGGTCAGTCGCAATCTTTCCAGCGCGCCTCAGTGTCCTGGTGGTGTACAGGTCCTTGAGGGATGGCAGATTGCAGCCAAACACCTTCTCTGCAGATCAAATGATACACTGCCGTCTGTTCTTGTCCTTGGCAGTGGCAGCAGGGTTTCAGGTGGTGATGGAGGAGGTGAGGATGGACTCAATTATGGCTGTGTAGAAGTGCACCATCACTGTCTTTGGCAGGTTGATCTTTTCCAACTGCCGCAGGAAGAACATCCTCTGCTGTGCTTTTTTGGTGATGGTGGTGATATTTTGCTCCCACTTGAGGTCCTGGGTGATGATGATGCCCAGGAAGCGGAAGGACTGCAATGGTGACTGGGAAGTCACATAGGGTGATGGGGGTGGGCGGGGCTGGGTCCTTCCTAAAATTCACAACACTCTCCACTGTCTTCAGAGCGTTGAGCTCCAGATTGTTCTGTATGCACCAGTTCACCAGGTGTCAGGTGGTCAATCTCCCACCTGTAGGCGGTCTCATCCCCACCAGAGATGAGCCCAATGAGGGTGGTGTCATCCGCAAACTTCAGGAGTTTGACGGATTGATGACTGGAGGTGCAGCAGTTCGTGTACAGGGAGAAGAGCAGCGGGGAAAGGACGCAGCCTTGTGGGGATCAGAAACATGTTTCCCCAGCTTCACGCGCTGCCTCCTGTCAGACAGGAAGTCAGTGATCCATCTGCAGGTGGATTCGGCCACTTGCAGCTGGGCGAGCTTGTCCTGCATCAGAGCTGGAATGATTGTATTAAAGGCAGAGCTAAAGTCCACAAAAAGGATCCTGGCATAGGTTCTTGAGGAGTCCAGGTGCTGGAGGATAAAGTGGAAGGCCATGTTAATTGCATTGTCTACAGACCTGTTGGCTCTGTAGGCAAACTGCAGGGGTGATCCAGAATGTCCTACTCTCTGGTCGGGCATTTCATTAATTGTCTGTATTTGGAGAGTTTGTGGCTGAGGTTTCCCATTTAAAGTCCCAGAGGACAATAACAAAGGAGTCGGGGTTAGCCCCCTCCACACACACTATCTAGTCGGCAAGTATGCGCTGTGTCTCCTGCACAAAATAAATCAGCTGGAATGTTCCTCTGATGTTCATGAGCTCATCTCTGGTGAAAAAGCTCTGGGTATTGTAACGAAAACTGACTTTACAAAGAAAACAAGAAAAAACCATGTGCACCAAAACACAGAGGCTGCCATCCGCAGCGCCATCTTGTATCATGACAGGATATGAGGAGTTCAAAGAAAAGTGAATGTGCCTACCTAAGTAGGCAAACTGCCCCATCTTCCCACAAAGGGGAAGAATGGGGCATTATATATATATATATATATATTTATATATATATTGTGGTAAGCCCAGGGTGTGTGGGGATGAAATCAAGGCACCAGAGAGGAAGGTCACCGGGGCTATCAAACCAAACGTCTTTATTTGGGAATAATGCAGATCAAGGTAGGGGAAAAAAACAACTGAAGTGAGGCTAGAAAACTCAAACATAAGGTAAGGGGTGTTCCCGTCCTCACCCCCTCTCCATTACCGTCCCTGGACTCCTTCTGTTAGGGACAAACACAGTTGGGTTAGCAGTGGTTTGTACCGGGTTCCCTTTGTGTCTGCAGTCTTCCTGGCTTGTGGTGCTCCTCCCCTCTCTCTCTCATTGGCTCCATGCTGTAGCCTTTCATAGGTTTCCCTCTGGCTGCTGATTGGCTGTTGCCGGGTTGGGGCCAGGTGGCCAACGAGCACAGGTGGAAGTATTCCGCATTAATCACTTTACCTAGGCGCTGCTTATCCATTTTCCAGGTCTGTACCTGTCTCCCTTCAATGGGTCTACCACAATATATATATAATACAGCGTTTTGTCAAAAGTATGATTCTTGGTTTCAACTGGCAATTTTTCTTCACATATCACATCTGTGTCTTTCTGATGCTTGTAGCAAACTCCAAACGTGCATTTGTTATGGAAAATACTTCTGTTTCCAACTCCAAAGGATGCAAGAACTTTTGGAATCAAATAGACTTCAATGAACATCATCACAAAGCCTGGCAGTTTCTATAGGAAACAACCAGAGTACAATTCTCGAACACACACGTATACCATGTCCCATCATGCATCACTTCAATGGATAATCCCTATATAACAATTTCTATGAGGTTCATCCGTTTTGATTTGTCAATTATCTCAACCTTTGAACTCTTGGTGGTACAGTGTTGTGATAGTTTTTTTAAGAAATTATGAACCTATTCTTCAAATCATGAGCCACCTGGCCTCAAGAGATCCCAAAGGCCTGAGAAGAGTTTAAGGGAGGCTGAGTGATAAGATGGCAATTGGCTGCCGTCCCGTCACAGAAAATAGGTTCAGATCTAGGGAATAATGACCTCACATTTTTTACCTCTCCTCTGCTTGTGCAAATGTAGCAGGAGGTGGCCCTCCTCCAGGTTTCACTGTTCCAGCATTTTTATGTTTGCTAAGAACATTATAAGTGTAGGTTGCACACCACGTCTCTACTGTGTAAAACTGATGATAACTTGATAGAATATTTTTACTTTTCATCACCTGTGGGCCTGTATCTGCGAGGTCTCATCATTGCTATCATTCAATATGTTCTACCCCCTCCCATAAACCAAATTATTAATAAGAATTTCCAGAATATTGAACGTTTGAGACACAGTGTTACACAGTTTTTAAAGGAAGTATGAACAAAGTCAATATAATCTTGGCACCACCCAGTTTATTTATGCAAGGAGAGGCTACATAGTTACAAAGAAACCATGATACATGGAGTAGTTGTGTTTGCATAGTCCTGTCTTGGATACAAATGTGTTCCTTATCCTTCCCTGTAGTGGGTCTTCTCCTAGCCTGTCCTAAAGCCAGAACAAGGAACCCAACATGCCTACAGAACAAAGAACAGATGCCCTGACAGTTTCAACAGATGAACAAATAGTAAAACGACTCGATCAATTCCCAGATACCAATCAGACATCAATTATATGTGTCACCTAAAAAGAAAGACCAAATATCCTCTCTTAAGTTTATGATATAATAAACACTTCTAATATTCCTCTTATTTGTCCAATCCCAAAGTAGTACCTTTCCATACCTAAATAGAACTATACAGTGTTCAGTCCATGAATGCATCAGTTCAGTAAAACAACCATAACACCTTTCTTGTAAGTATCCCCTTAAATCTTTTTGAATAATTCATTTATTATTTCTCGGCTAGATTATTGTAATTAATTGTACGTGGGTGTAGAGCAGTCTTCTCCTCATTGTCTGCAGTTAGTACAAGATGCTGCTGCTCGTATTTTAACTAGAAAAATAAAAATATATATTTTTTAATGAGTTGGCGCCAACTAATCTGGCTGAACTCTTACACCACCATGATCCAGTTAGAGCTCTGAGGTTGACTAACCAGTTGGATGTCAGGAGGTTATCCTTTGTTTTAGAATGATGTCCATTACTTTTTGGACTCTGAAACCCCATAACTGAAAGAAGGATGAATAGTTAACATTGTTTGATAAGACTTAATGAGTTTATTAGTAACAATATTTGAAGAGAATACAAAAAACGTATGTTGACATGTAGTTGGTTTTATTGAGAAGGCCAAAGTATTCTCCAATAGGTAAGGCTGATTATGTCACATAAGGACATCACCAGGGGTTCAGAACCACTCAAAAAATGATTTTTGGAACATGTAACATAATATACAAGTATTCTGCATTATTGCATTCCGAAAATTGTACAAAATGAACCAAAATTGACAATTTAGGATCCCTGTATCAGTGTGATGGATCATTTAATCCAAAAATCTAAACAGATTCAAATTCAGATCAGATTAGATTAACTCCTGAAAAAAGGAATCATTTTTTCTTTGCCATCATGAAAAACAGTGTTTTTGTGTTCGAGATTTGGAAGGTTTCTACTTTACAGAAATACACAAACGACATGTCATTCTTGGCAGCTGAATGTCCCCTACATCATGAAAAAAACCGTGGGCTTCCATAATTAATAATTCCGGAGATATAAATAGAAATGTAACAGGTGCGCCTTTCGACATAGAATTGCGTCAAAAAGGTTTCAGTCCAGATATGGAAGGCTTCTACTTTGCAGAAATACCTAAACGACATGTTATTCGTTGCATAAGATTCTCCCCTACAACTTATAAAGAACCGTAGGCTTCTATCTTTAATATTTCCGGAGATATAAATCGAAATGCAACACGTGTGTCAGGGTTCCACCCTAGCCTGACGGTTTTCGCCTCGTTTCCACCCCCTGGTGGCCGTTGGGCGCCAGTACCAATCAACGTCACAATCACACCCAGTCACCAATCACTCACTCAACGGCCCGCACCTGTCCCTCGTCAGTCAATCACGGTTCCTACATAGGTTCCCTGTTCCCATTCCCCTGTGTCAGTACAAACACAATACTTCGCTAGTTTGCTAGACGACGTATGTTTATTGACTTCACGCGTTTCATCGCAGCCTTTAAGCCTTCGAGCTTAGTATCACCGTGCTTAGTTACAATACGTATATATATATATATACATAGGTCTCCACCTATACCCCTGGACTTAAATGAGCCCGGCTCATCGATAGGAGTACACTGCCTACC
>JACXGK010014012.1:0-12131 GCA_016801125.1 Novumbra hubbsi
GTGTCTCTGGCCAAACTGTGACTTGAGGTCCCCACGTCCTCTAGTAAGACCTGTGCTCACAGCCCAGTGTCTCTGGCCAAACTGTGACTTGAGGTCCCCACGTCCTCTAGTAAGACCTGTGCTCACAGCCCAGTGTCTCTGGCCAAACTGTGACTTGAGGTCCCCACGTCCTCTAGTAAGACCTGTGCTCACAGCCCAGCACCGCGCAGCTCCGTTGGCTTTCGCCCGAGAACACCAGAACAGACGAGAGCAGGTTCACACTGAGCACTTGTTACAGACGCGAAAGAGATCAGGGGAGGCCGTAGTGATGGTTATGCAAGCCGGCAACATCATCCTGCATGACCGGTGCTAGGCAACGATAACCTGACTGCTGTTAGGTACTCAGACCCATCGCCAGACCTTACGCTGGTGCAGTGGGCTCTGGGTTCCTCCAGGTTCAGTGGGCTCTGGGTTCCTCCAGGTGCAGTGGGCTCTGGGTTCCTCCAGGTGCAGTGGGCTCTGGGTTCCTCCAGGTGCAGGACAGAGTGTGTTGGCAGTTCCTAGATGAAGAAGCCATTGATGCCATTGACTCACACGTTTCCCAGACCTGAATCCAATTGAGAACCTCTGGGACATTGTGTCCAGGAGCTCACTGATGCCCTGATCCAGGTCTGAAAGGAGATCCTCCAGGACACCGTCTGCCATCTCATGTGTGAGTTTAAATCCATCCCTTAATCGGTTGTTGATTGTTTTCCATTGACTGTTATTACGTCAATTGGTTCTCAATGAATTACACAGAGTAAAGTGAAGATTTGGATCTATAATATATTTCCTTCATCGAGACCCAATATATATATATATATATATATATATATATTTCCTTCAGAAATATTTCAGACTTAATTTAATCTGATCGTTGCCTGAGCCAAATAAGAACATTTGTAGAACCTTTTCTTAGAGTCAACAGTGTATTTTTACACAAAAAGGTGTTGCTTGTGGCAATAATGTAACCTCAAACTTATTTTAGGCAATTCTCCAAAGATAAGAACAACACACAATGTGAATATTGTTCTGGTTGCCATCTTGAATCCATTTACCACCTTCTAGCGCCTGCATCTCTAATAGTAACATTGCCTTTGTGTGTGATTGTGTGGTTAATGAAACAATAACAATTGTTGTTCTGCTTTTGTTTCAACAACAACAAATATTAGATTCAAAGCTCACTGCCATCCGTCATTCATCTACTATCCACCATGTTTATATCATTATTATTATTATGTACTCTGCGCACAGCCCCCTAACTATATGAAACAATAAACAGTTGATTGTTCTGGTTTTGTTTCTAACAAAATAATAATAATGCTTTCAAAGCTAATTTCCATCCAACCCCCAAACGCTCTCATCTTTTTTTCGTTGCCGACTGCCTCCGCGCGTGACTTTCCACACACACGGGCGCGCGCACAAAAACACGGACAGAAACCCCACCACATACATACACACACACACACACTTCCCCTCACCATTTTAAATACGTATTTCCCTACCACTATGATTGCTTTTCTCCCTGATTGACTGAATCACATATGAGTGATTCACATAACCTAGCCCGGGGTAATAAAATACTAACCGGCTGACAAACGGCACTCTTCACACTGCAGCCTTATTAGATTTGGACCCTTATTAAATGTCGGATGTGGCTTGTGTTGGTTTAGTTTTGCCCCTGTGCTTCTTTTCGGCTGTATCTGGTCACGCGCCTATATTTTACAAGGTTTCAAAGAGAGAACATTTTGCTCGATTCCGCAGTTTCATCACTCGTTTCCTGAATTAAATTTGCGCACTCTTAAATGTCTCAATAGTTTTGGGTTGCCCTTTATAAACCGGTTACAACAACCGTAATGTTGTGTTTACAGTGGTGATCACGGTATTCAGGTTGGTTTAACCAGACTTGCCTATCTTAGCCTAATTTTCTAACCTGTTCAGACAGATTTGGGCTCCCCTCTTAAAGTCCTCCTCTGAACGTTTGGCTAAGACTGACATTTACCTAAGTCCCACATCAACCCACAGGCCTATCTGTCTTTTTTATATTAAGATTTAATGCGAGCGGGAAAAGGCTTTAAAGACACAATCTGTTGCTGTGGTCGGGCTATATCCTAAATTCACCAGCAGGAAACCTCCAAGCTTCTTTAATGGTAAAAGGATTAATTGTCCCGATCAAGTTTACACATTTCTGGATGAAGGCTTAATCCAATTAAACTTTGCGGTAAAAGTCAGCCTCTCCGGGGGGATGCAACCCTCCTCAAATCTGATCTGTCCCACAGTATGGTGCGTTGTGGTAAATATAATTTGATAATTCCAGAAAAAGAGCCCAATGCGTTTACTTCAAAGTCTTTTTTCCAGACATTTTATGAACATTATAGGGTTAATTACCAATTTCAAGCAGTCATTATTCAAATGGTATCTATTAAAAAAAGTTTTACTTGCAGTTATTGTGATATGTGATCCTACTATAGTTTAATGCACCAGCTGTCAATTTGTTCTGAATAAGGACATCTGCTGAATGAAATATGTTATACTTACCTAAAGGGGGGATCTGTAACGGCCAAGTGAAATGGTGATGTGTGCCTTTATCTACGACCTGTCAAGTAATAACCTATCAATATATATGCTATGTAATAATTAACTATTAATACATATTCTATATTCTATGTAACAATCAACTAGCGATACACGTGCTACTTAGAAACACCAAAGGAAAGGTGTTTGTCTTTGTCATTTTTAGTGTAGGTCGAACCCATCCACCCACCCGCCCCCACACACACATACACACACACACACACACACAGGTATCACAGAAAAACAAATGTACAGCGTGTACAACACAGCCGTCCAGAAAGAGCTGCCTTCCCTTGGCATGTACATTAAATAATGACCTCGTGCTATTTTCATACCGACGAAGATTCAGAGTGTGTGTGCTGACATCTGAGTGTGTGTGTGTCTGTATGCTTGTGTCTCTGTCATGTACAACCGAGCCGCACGGGGAGACCTGATGAGGTGTGCTTATACTAGCCCATTACCCCCCCCCCCCTCCTTCGCAGAACAGCGATGTAATTCCCCCCGTACGTTGCCGGGGAGGATGGCATCACCTAAGCAGGTGCTCGTCTGCATTACAGGAATCGTGTAAAGCCGACTGAGTGCATCTGACCATCAATGGGGACGGGGGAGGAGGGGCCCCACTTAGGGGAGGTGTCAACCCCTCCAGCGCTCCTGGAGAGATAACGGGGGTTGAGGGGAGGAGGGAGTTAGGCAGTGAGAGGTAAAAAAGGGAAGGGGGGGGCGGGTGAACAGAGGCAGCGGGGGAGAGCGCCGGAGTAAGGGAGAGTGGGAGAGATGTGAGGAGAAGAGAGAGGGGGGGGGGGGTGGATGCGAGAGAAAGATGAGAGAGATGGACACGGTGAAAAAAATAGACTGGTACAGATGGAAAACAAGACCTCTGGTTGGTCTAAGAGGATGATTGGCATCGAACCCTCGCATATCCCTCATCAGAGCCGACCAGAGAGACCGACCACACACACACACACACACACACACACACACACACACACACAAGTTATGAGAACCAGAGGTCAACATCACTGACGATGTTAATGCTCCACGAGGGCTTCCTCACTGCCCCACTGCCTCACTTCTCTCTCTCCTTTTCCCTCCCTCACACACACACACACACACACATACTGACAGCCGTGTGCTAAACACCGCTAAATAATTAGCATGAATTGAGGGGGACTCGTCGTTCTACCAAACGAAACAGGGACGCTCAAGTGGGAACAACAAATTGTGTGGGTTAATAAATGCTGGCACTCGTTCGCATTTGGATGATGGGATTGGGAAAGGGGTAGGAGGCGGAGTCTTAGTCAGAGGGAGGAAAACATGAAGAGGTGTATTACTTTGAGATGCCATGACATTCTGCGTGACTTGACAACCAATACATCACTGCAGTTAACTTACATGTAAATGATCACCATCTAGTGACTCAAAGTTGCTGAAACTTTGCTTATAGAAATATTTAGACGCAGACTCATTGCCCTAAATGTCAATTGTGATCGGTTCTGCCAGACAATGCATTTTTTCTCGGAATGTTTGAATGTTTCATGTTTATGATTCATTGCTTCATTCAATGTTACCTGAAGTTCGTTCTGGAAAACATACGTATCTCAATTCTATTTGCAATCCTCTATAAAGACCCCATTGCATACCTGCTGTGCCTTTCCAGACAGGGATGTGTAGTTCTACGAAATGTCTTCAGAAAAGAAAGCACTCAACCACGGAGGAGCTCTTCCTTGGTCAGTAAAAACAGTAGATGAAAGAATGTTGCTGCCATCCTTTGAATAAAAGAGGTACTGCATTAGTAAGTCTACAAAGCGGACCCCTGAACAAGAGCGGCTGGTGCTGTAGCAGGACTACGTATCCCATTAAGCACTGCGCAATACTTGAGTGTTAGGTCAGAGATTCCGCGCCCAAATTGACAACACGGACATCAACAAATTATTGGGTGAGAGGGAATGTATGTGCTTAATTTCTCTTTCTTGCTACATCGCTTCCATTTACCTAGTTTGAGTACAGTGGAAGAGAGATTCAACTCTTCATGACTAGACTAAACGAAACTTTTCCTAACCAATTGCAGGTTGCCAGTTAGCAAACACGTTGCTAATAAAGCTCAAGGCTGGATTGTTTTTTAGGATAGTTCACCAGGTTAGGTCGTGTCTAGCTTCTAATACTACCCACCAAGTCATACAATATGACTAACAGTTTAGTGTGAGTTTGAAACCGGACCCTCGCCAAACTCAACGTAAGCCCGAACCTTAAAAACAGATAAAACATTTGTGGCACTGGATTTTAGTGGAAACCAGAAGCCAATACATACTTGTTTTTAGTTAGTGGAATTATCCTTTCAACTTATTGGGCTGGCCACAGCTCCGTTTTCCGGGGCAGCTGTATTTACGCATTCTCGACGCATTGTCCGCCAGCGTTGGGGCTTCTGGTCAGTACAAGTAGGTTGCTAGATTGAAACCCCACCCAGAAAGTTGGCCTACATTTCGTTCTGTCTCTGACTAAAGTGGTATTCAATAATATGGCAGCGCAAAACTTCTTAATTCGTCATAGGTGGGACTCCATTGAAAGACGAGTCTTTTTGGGGACCGTAAATCCAAATCGTGGTTGGACCTTGTGTGCATTCTTGTTCAAGGCAGAATTAGTATATAGTATAGTACATAGTATATATATGTTATATTTTGACATTGCTTGCTTTTTATATAAATGGCGTGCGGTTCCACTTTTCATATCAGCGTAGCTACATGTCTGATATCCTTTGAAAAGAGTTGGGCATCCATGGTTAAAAGGAGGTTAATACTAACTAACTAAAGGTCATTGGCGTCCAGAGAATTAGATGTCTTATTGACATGGACAAGAGCCGACAACAGACGCCAAAGCCAGCAGACAAAAGACGTCTGGGAGGAAAATCGAGTCTGGTTTTAGTCTCTGTTTATGACGGGTTTCGCGTCAATATTCTCTGCAGTAATGGGTTTTTTAAAGGAATCACACGTAACATCACAACAGCTTGGGTATAGAATTTCAAAAGTCAGAAAGAACATATTCCAGATGAATGACATGACCATTACTTAAGTGACAAAACACAGAATCGTTCCCTTTTTATCAACCTTGAGGGAAAACAACTCCCTTTCCCACATATGTATTGTTAACCTGTTTGTTTTTCGGACTACTTTACAGTTGTTACCTTGTTTACCTGATTGTTTGACGTCTTTTCAGTTGTTGACTTGTTGTCCACAGTTCCTAACAGTTACTTGTTGTTTAACAGTTTGACTGTTTATTTACAGACTCCGATAAGGCAGAGAGAAATTTGGCCATGGATCTCAGTAAATTTGAGGCAGACAATTCAGTGAGCTGTCGACTGGCTTCTGCAATACCCGACGTCTGCAAGACCCAGGACTGTTGTCTGGGCATCGATGAAGCTGGCAGGGGGCCTGTACTGGGTGAGTGTCTCTCGACAGAACAGCGATGGAGCATTTGGTCATTGCAACAAAATGACAGCAATGTTTTGTTTCTGCTTGGGGCTCCAGCACATGTAAACTTGGGTCCAACCACATTCATTGACAAAGGTAACCCAATTTAACGGTTCACATTAAAACAAGACTTAATCCCCCACAGGAACGATTATTGATGCCCATAATTCTGGGAGGGGTTAAAAAAAGCAATTTCCTAGCAATTCAAAGTAAATTATTATACTGTCTGATAAGTCATCTACAAATGGAGAAAATTCCAGATCACTGGAAATGTATAAAACTGTTTTATACTACTAGAACAATGTATTCCAGTGCCAGACACCTTTGGTGAAAACAAACACTGCCTTTTGAGCAGACTAACTTTCCAGCAACCTTTAAGTCTGGAGGCTGGCCATGAATTAGATTTTGTACCAGAAGATTCTTCAGGGGCATGTGGGGCCATCTGTCACAAAGCTGAACAGGACAGTCATCCAAAATACACAAGCTACAACAGAAAGGCTCAGGAAAACTAAATTGAGAGTTATGGGATCGCAGGTTCAAAGGCCAGATCTTAATCATTTAGCTGTCAAAAGTGAAGATTACCTATTCATGTCCTAATATGTACCAAGGGTGGGGGGGGTGGGTTCACAAAGTATTTGTTTTCCTTTTTCCTAGCATGCCCACAATTGCACTTCATGTTTTTGTGACTTTCCTATGTTCCTCATGACTTATAACCTAAAGAGCTGTTGAACATAGAACTAAACAGCCCAAAACTTGACCAATACATTTGGAACTCACCTTTATGTGGCTTCTGCCTCCCATTCAGACGTCCTGGATCACTCGTCGTCGATGTCTAGTTGTCAGCTGTACGTTTACATTGTGGTCATTTAGCAGAGACTAGCCTTTTGTTTTTAACTGCCACTTATTCAAAAGCAACCGATCCCTTAGTAACTGTCGAGGGGGGCAGAGTTTTCGAGCGTCGGGCCGTTAGCCGGAAGGGGTCTGTAAGTGACCCAAGCAGACGAGCCGATCTGTCGTTGTGGCTCCAGGTCGGCTGTCCATAATGGCTAAACCGTGGCCGTGGCCCTACGGTACCAGGGTGTCCCGGAAGGAGCTGGGACAGGCAAGAGCACGTGTTTCAGTTTCCCACCGTCGCCATACAACCGTTTCTTTGGTCGTCATTAGACGTCGTTGGCCAATGCTTTGCATTTCTTCCACCAGGACCCATGGTCTACGGGATATGTTTCTGTCCCGTCTCCACAAAGGAAGACCTTAAAAACTTGAAATTGGCGGGTAAGTCCATGTAAACTAAGTAGCCGGTTCTGAGGATTTATATTATTGGTATTTGACCCATGCTCAGTGTCCTGAACTTTGCTTATGAGTCTGCGTCGTTCAATTAATTGTTCATAATACTTTCAATCAGTCAAAAGAGGACCAACAAACTTTATTAATTGGATCTGTTGACTGCACGTTGTGGGTTCATGTGTCTCTTTTTCCAGACTCAAAGACATTGACGGAAGAGCAGAGAGAGGAGCTCTTCCTCAAGCTGGATGAGGCCAAGAGCTTTGTGGGTTGGGCTCTTCAGGTCCTCTCGCCCAACACCATCTCCACCAGCATGCTGCAGAGGTACTGGAACACACACACACACACACTGTATCACACACATCAAGCAGACCTTTCTAACCATTCCCCTCCTGCACAGGTCTAAATACAACCTGAACGCTCTCTCTCATGATGCAGCGATCGGCCTGGTGCAGTTTGCTCTGGACAGCGGCGTTCAGCTCAAAGAGGTACAGTTGAAAGATCTGCTAAAACCTGAACACCACAGTGTGATCGACACCTACCCACTTAGAGGTCCATAACCACCTCCACCCACCTCCACCCCTCCACCCGTTCCAGTTGTTCGTGGACACTGTGGGCCCGGCCGAGAAGTACCAGGAAAAGCTGTCCCGACGGTTCCCCGGGGTGGAGGTGACCGTCTGCCCCAAGGCCGACTCCCTCTTCCCCATCGTCAGCGCTGCCAGTATCTGTGCCAAGGTCAGAGGTCACACTACTGTCTTTTCCTCCTATCGGTTTCTCTCGGTTTTCAGAGAGTTTCTGAAAATACTTGATTGAATATTTCTGCCTCGGGTTTCCACTAGCGTTCAGCCGCAATGGTCCAAGTGCCCGTTTGCCCGTGCGGGCCAACTCCGAACGTGTTTGGGCTTGACGATGACAGCGGTTGTTGGCTGGAGAGCCGTTCGCTTGAGACTCTAAGGATCGCTGGCCTAAATATGTCATCCTCTCCCTCAGGTTGCTAGAGACCACGCCGTTAAAAGCTGGAAGTTTCCAGAAGATATGGGAGAGGTGGATACAGACTATGGCTCTGGCTACCCCAACGGTCAGCAGGGGAACCTTTTTCCCAATCACGTTGACACCTCGAGGGGTCAACAACACTGGGACAATGTCTTCAGTTCTTACTCCAGTAGTGAATCATAGTGTGCTGAAATTTGACACATTACATGGAGCATTTTGGGAACACATGAGTGTTTTAGTTTTTTTAGTGCTTGGGTTTCCTTAAAATGCAGTGTGGCTTTGCTTTTTCCCCTCCAGACCCGAAGACGAAGACGTGGTTGCTGAAGCACCTGGAACCGGTGTTCGGCTACCCACAGTTTGTCCGGTTCAGCTGGAGCACCGCCCAGACCCTCCTGGACAGCAAGGCTGTTCCTGTACACTGGTGAGGAGAGGGGGTTGGTGGGAGCCAGGAAGTCAGCTAGTAGGGGCGGGGAGGGGGATTTGGGTCTCGGGTGTCAGAGTGGAGAAGGAACGAACCGGTTGTTGGAGGAGAGAAGCAGAAGACTGTTCAAGACAATCCAGAACGGTCGGATGAAGAATTCTTTTGGACGAGTTGACATTGTCCGTCTCTGTGTGTGTTGTCAGGGACGATGATGAAGAGGACGGGGAGAAGGCTGCAGCCCGTCAACACAACACCTCCATGCTGTCCTACTTCAAGGCTTCGGCCCAGCAGAGCGACGCACGACGTCCACACCGCTTCTTCACGGAGAGACGACTACAGAGCCTGAACACACTCTGAAGGGTGGATGTACACACACACACACAGTCAACCACACAGTCAGTCAGACACACACAAGCAGTCTTGAGCTATGCAACTTATATGACTTACTTGTAGAATAAAATTCTATTAATTATCTGTCATTGGCGCACACACACTACCTGGCAGATTCCACGGTCTGCTTTGGGCACGTTCTGAATGATGGATGCGAAATACTTGAAGTACAAAAACTGAAGCATTCATTTACTTTGCTGTCTTCTGTACAATATTTTATATGAAAGGAACAATAAATATTATTTTTTTTACAAATAATTGTTGATTTCTTTAATTGTGGGCAATGTAATGGAAAATGTTTGTTGTTTTTATTCCCGCATATTTTCCTCCTCCTTCATGGCCCCCTGTATGGTAAAAATATCCAACAACATTACACTTCATGACACAGTTTTTTTTGTAAATTCTGTCCCAAACAGTTGTACTAAAGTATTCCTTATGTAACACACTGAGCATTAGCCACACATGTTTCACACTCATCATAAATAACATTCTACTTGCATTAAGGAATTAACGGGAAATGGAACCTTCTGAGTAGAACACCTAAATCCACAGATAATAATAAATAATAATCTATTATTATATGGTTTTGACACTGTAGGATGCTTACAGTTCTCCCATATAAGACATCTGTGCAAGAACTACAGTTCCCACACTTCAGACATCCATGCAAGAACTACAGTTACCGCACTTCAGACATCTGTGCAAAAACTACAGTGCCCACACTTCAGACATCAGTGCAAGATTCAGTAATCGGTAACACCAGACAATTATGTTCCGTGCTTAGGTTCCCTGAGAAAATACAAGAGATATTTGTTGGTAAATAAAGTACCTGGTGTGTACAGTTAAGTCCGGTTCACATATGTGCACGACAGATTAGTGTGCACAAGTTTGATCGAGATTGCACAAGTCAACATGGCAACAGAGTTTACTTGAGCCCGACTTATCGCCTGTAGCTATTCCATGCTATTCCACATCTCTGTGATCAGCAGACACTAGTTATCATATAGTTGGCTTTAGTTTCAGTCTCAAACAGGTCATGGCAAATGTTCATCAGTCTCTGAATCCAGCCTATCCATGGTCCGTTAGCTGTGGTTACCCCTCTGCCTGGAATCGACTGTCCTCTTCCCCATGTTCATAGCCACTGTGGAGGCTGCAAACGACGACAGGATTATGATGGATGTGCCGACGAACTGGGTAGAGGCCCCTCTCGGAGCCACCCTCATGGCCCGCCTCGAGAGAGAGTCTGGATCTGCAGCCTGGGCAATGATGGTCTGGGCGATGGGCTCCATGAGCTGTTTGGGTCCAGTTACGTCTCGGGGACAGGGGGGGTTGACCTTCCTGGGACTGTGCGAGGATCGCCGCCTGGGTCTCTCAGATCCGCTGGAGCTCAGAAGGTCGTCCCGGTCGTCGATGACAAAATCCACGCTCTGGCGACGCCCAGGAGAACTGAACACACAAGCCTCAGATCTGGGAGACGCCGAGATTACAGCCGACACAGTAAGTTCCCGGTTCAGGTCTCTTCTAGTCCATCCTGGCTTTTATAACCTTCAGAGATTGTTCCTGGAGCTCTACGTCAAATCCCTCTGAATCAGTCCTGCGTCAATGCGATTGTAGACAGATCAGGACAACTGACTGACACCGGGGAAAGCTTAACTGGGCTGTCCAGAGATCCCGACGGCCAAAGACTCTCCACGGAACTCGATCGGCTTAATTCTATTAGCAGCACCCTCTGTTTTGCCCAGCAGGAGATTAATGGACTCCAATGGGAAATCTAAGCTCTACTAAGTTTGTTCATTTAGGTGATTAACGCAATGTATTATGCTGTTTTTTTATTCTGCTTGTGGTATTCTGATGGTGGCTGAACTTCAACGCTAGACTTGAATGTTATGAGTGCCTCTTCTATCTCCATATTACACTGACGTCAGCTTGCACAAGGCTCAGTGTGGTGACGCCAGGGTGACAGGTCCCCAGGACACGGTGTTTTCGATTGTGCTCCGAGAGTCAGAGTGTTAGAGGAGATAATGTGATTAGAAAGGGCCAGCTCCGAGAAAACCAGGAAGACATTTGCCCTGCGTCTCTGTCTGCGTATGTATCTAAACAAAATACAAAACCCAGAGGTAAGTTGTTCTGAATCTTGCAGACTTATATTAAGGCCCAGTTCATCCCCAGCAACAGTATCTGTACATATGCAGCCGCAATCTTCCTGGATCATATACATTAATCTATTTTGTTTGAAATCCCTGCAAAATAAATAAAGATTTTATTTGCAAATAGAAACCAAACATTACATAAGAGATCAGGCTGCATCTAACTATAAACCCATGTTTATAGATGAACAAAAACAGGCTTCCAAAAGTTTGGACTGACAACAGAATGACCTTTAGCGTTAAAAAAAAAAACCTGACGTGTCAGTTTGTCTAATTATTACATTTTAAATTAAACGACTGACAACCATTTGCATTAGTTTCCAAAAACAGGCACCAAATTCCAAGAGGCACTTAAGAGATTTTATTATACAACACATGAAAGACAGCAGGGGTGTACTAAAGCCTCCAACTTGAGTTCAGGTAAGCGCGTCCCTCTAACATTTCCTTCACAGAAAAGACTCATCGGAAATAAAGGAAACCCACTCAGCTCCCTGGTGGATTCAACGGATGACAAAAACAAAAAGACATTGTCAGTAAGAACTTAGGTCATCTTGATCACCTAAACATTTGTCATTCCAGCTTGGAAAAATTGAATAAACTATTTGATTCCTGTTAATGAAAAAAACAAGCATAAAGATTAACAAGACAAGGGTTGTACATTACCTCCCAGTAGCCCTAACTTTTCGTCAGAGGGCCTGACACTGCCCTAGCAGAGGCACCCGGACCCGACGCTGCCGCCTGCGCGTTGGCCCCCGGACCCGACGCTGCCGCCTGCGCGTTGGCCCCCGGACCCGACGCTGCCGCCTGCGCGTTGGCCCCCGGACCCGACGCTGCCGCCTGCGC
>JACXGK010014013.1:0-12128 GCA_016801125.1 Novumbra hubbsi
GAGCAATTGGAATGAACTCTGCTGGCAATACTCGGCCCTCATAAAAGGGTGGTTGCGGTTAGTGTGTGTCCCTTTGGCTGATGCCTGGCAATGTGGGTGGATTGATTTCTTGCCTGTTGGGTCCTGTCCGAGGCCTCCCTTGGATAGGGCCACAGTGTCACTGGACCCCCCTGTCTCAGACAAAAGTTTTATGCTGCTAAATTATTGTGCCGGGGGAGCAGGGCTAGTTCTCCTCCATAACTCTATGCTCTCCTCCATAACTCTAAAAAATGCACCCTTTAACAACTCTCCTTGTCTCCTGTTGCGGTTCAACTAGAAGGACGTGAGGTCTCGGCCTACACCTGTGCAGTAACAGGCCCAGAAGACCTTGTCCTGAGCCCTCCTGGTTTTGCTGCAGAACAACCTGACTATTCCAGCTGCTACTCTGTTGACCCCCCCTCCCAACCTAGATGATCCTGACGATTCCGGCTGCCACCAGGCTGAACCCTTAATCAACCTACCCTGGACTGTTCCTGTCCTGCCAATCTGATCATGCCTGTCAACCTAGATCAGGCATTTTGGACTCTGGACATAGCTCATGTGAACTTATTAATTATTAGCAGTATTCTTAAACATCACCCTGCACAGCCACAAGAGGTATGGCCAGCCCTTTGAGCCTGGTGCCTCTCTAGGTTTCTTCCTACACTCCGGCCCCGTAGGGAGTTTTTCCTAGCCACCGTGCTTCAATCCTGTTGTTGCGTGCTCACTGGGGTTTTGGGCTGGGTGTTTTTGTAAAATCACTTTGTGACAACTGCTGTTGTAAAAAGGGCTGTATAAATAAATTTGATTGATTGATTGATATTGACTAGAACAAATGTTGTTTAGCACAATTTTATTAATTATAATTGTAATGTGGATAAGGTGTATGTGAAAGCAGACACGAAGATCACAATGTAGGACTCTCAAATGTTATCGTTTATGGTGCCTACGAGTTATCATCCAAATAAGGTGAGACAGTGGAATATAAAACTGAATAGGGATCCTTCTCGGAGGGCAAAACCAAAGGTAAATCACTAATGCAAAAAACTCTCTATGCACAGCTCTTCTCCTAAATACACAGATCGTCACAGAAATAATAACCAACAAAAAACATCAGCCGCTTATATAGCGGACCGGATTACAATTCCCATTAGGTGCGTAAAGTGTCGTTCATGTCCTTTGGAGACCTGCGCTCCCTGGGTGCAACCAGACAGGTGATCCCGAATGTGGCCTGACGGGGGTAGGATCCACTTGCGGCATTACAATAACATTATATTTTGAAAAGATCACAAGCAATTAGCTTAAACTGCACAATTTCCATCAACTAACATGGGGTAAAGTTATTATGGTCGAAGTCAGTGCCATTTCACTGCATAAACAGTACTGTAGCTAACTAGCATTATTTGCAAACTTCAGAACTGGCAGTCATTTGCATGGCCTTATTCTGAAAAGTTTGCTTATGTAAGTGGCTAGGCAACCGGCATTCAGTGTGGCTAGCTACCCTTTGGGCAGTGCGGCAATGTTTTTTGCCACAAAAACTTGAATAATTCCTAAGCCTTGTCACGACACTTTACACAAATCAATAGCAAAGCAATCGGAATCAAGACGCACATTTTGATATCTGCCATGTCTCCGTAGTGCAAGAACTGTAGGAGGAGTTAGGGTGGCTATAATAATAAATATATATATATATATATATATATATATGAGTGCCCCCCCTCACAAAAAATTTACATTGTTACTCCTGATGACATCATCCTGAGACAGCATATATAGTGAATACAAGAATGGTCTTAAAACTGAGCCTTGAGGAACACCAAAAGATAACTTTGATTTGTCAGATGATATGACATCTACCTATATGAGCTGCTATCTTTGAGATTAATAATATTTAAACCAGGCTAGAACATGTATGCATAGTGCAATATAGGTTTTCAACCTGTCCAAAAGAAGGAAGTCATCAATAGTGTCAAAATCACCAAGAAGATTAGCAACAAGACGGTTGCAGAACCTTTGTCTGAGGCCATTAGAAGGTCATTTATCACCTTCACTTCACTGCAGTCTCAGTGCTATGATGGGGTCTGAAACCGGACTGGAGCATTTCCTCCATGTTATGGGTTTTCAGGAAGGTATTTAGTTGTTGCGAAACGATGTGAAAATTAACTAAATGATTTTGGGAGAATTTAAATGATTGATATAGGTTTAGAATTGTTTAATGTATCTGGATTGTGATTTCTTTTTCTCAGAAGAGGCTGATCTAGCACATGAAGTAGCTTCTTAATAAAGGCCTTCTTAAGATTTAAAATTAGCCTGTCACTCTCTTTAACTTTTGACCTCTCAGGAGAGCATCCTGTATAGTAGAATGATGTCCTTTATATTGTGGATTCTCAAAAACCTTTACGAGAAGAAGGATGAATAGATGAAATAGTTTGAGAAGCTATCATCAGTATATTTGTGAAATTGTGTGAATAAATATAAAAACGTTCACATGTAGTATACTACAACAGGTAGGCTTTTACATCACATTTGGTAACCCCTGCGGTTCACAACAACTATAAGAAATTGTAACATAATAAACAGAACATTTTCTGAATTATTTCTTTCTAAAACTGTAAAATATCAACCAAAATTGTCAATTTGGGGTCCCTGTATTGGTGTGGTGGAACACTATATACAAAAAACAAGATTATATTTGATTCTGGGCTTAAATGTGCCACCCCTGAAAAAAAGCTGTAGGTTCTTTTATGAAATCTTGAAATACTGTTTTTGTGGTTGAGATTTGGAAGGCTTCTATGTTGCAGCAGATTGTCCTCTACATAGTTGAAAAAACCGTAACGGGTGTGCTTTTTGACGCATATTTGCATCAAGCAAGCTTTATAAATGAGCAATATCCATTGTATGTTATCAGATTAGGTACCAGAAGGAGTTTACATGAACATGAACTACAGTGTTTGATGGTTTTCCTAAATGATTGCTGAATTAATCTCAAACTGAACCTAGGCAAATATTACTGGTACTGCACAATGTGATCAGTGAAACAGCAGTGACTGGTACATTAGGGTTACGTTCAACATGATTTTTCACCTCTAAGGAGCTGTAAAAGTGGTGGACCTAAAGTCATAAATCCCAATCATGCTTGCAAACACGCACACTCACGTACACACAACACATCACTTTCACATGCCAGCTAAACATAGGGACAAAGGAAAGTATTTGTGTATACTTGACAGGCCAACTTCCTTTGATTGCTTCAGTGCTGGGGTTGGAAACAATGCACAGGAGCTATTAATAAGTCAAGGAGAAAGAAAATTCCTCTAAGAGGAGAGTCGTGGAGAGGACAGCTCAGAGAAGGTAGCAAGTGGGCTCTTCTTACATATTTAATGTAAAGACATACATTGCCCTCCACTAATATTGGCAGCCATGGAAAGTATGCGCAACATGCCCTGTCAATGTCTTTACAGTTTATCCTCTTGATCCTTCAAAATAAAATGAATGAAAGACCAAAAGAATAAACAGCCAATAAACGTCTATCACAACACGTTTTTGTCATGTTTACCAAGGGTGCCAATGCCAATATTAGTGAGGTACTTACATGTGGAATTATTGTTAAAACTGCATGCTTTCTTTCTTTGCCTCTAAATAACAATTGCTTATGACGGAACATACAACTGCTGGCCAAGGATCAACACATTAAAATAATTTTTTTGTTGTTTTATTATTCACTGTCTAAAAAGTAATGGTATTACTGTAACCTTAACCTTAACCTAACCCTCACCCACAACTATCCATGGTGATACCAGGCCAAATAACAACACTGTCATCAAAAAGAGATGATTGCAATCACGTAACTTTGAATCTCTGACATTTGGACTTCCCCTGCCTTGACCACGCACCTGGTTAAAGAGCATCAAATCCCAGTGTGCTAAATCCAAACTGTCCCGTAGTGATTAGCATAGCTAACAAACTCTAAAAGAGCACTGGTGGACGATAACAATATCAGTCTAATAAAGGAGGCAGTGGGGGAGACAGGGGGAGGCCATTGTTCTTCTCTGATTTAACCCTTGTGTCATCCTGCAACTGTTGTCACTTCTAAGTTTAGCTGGACAGCTCGACTGGAGGGAGAGAAGGGGATGGGTCAAGCGGAGAAAAGCAGGTAAAAGGTTTGGGGGAGACAGGGAAATACTGCAGAGGACAAGAAGACAAGGCAAAACTAGGGAAATTGACATTCCATAATTAAAAAAAATATTTTACACAACGGGACTTGCAGTAGTTGTTGCAAACATTTTCATATTGATTTGAATAGGCCCCCCTGTAGCAATTCAACACTCAACCAGTAGCCTACATAAGTCATACTCTATCAAACTGAGCTACATAAGGCAAGGGGGCCAGTGGAAGACAGACTTTGTCAGAAGATGGAAAATTATGATGAAGGAAGACAGAAGAAGACCGGGTGAGACAGAGTCGGGGAAGGCAGTGGAGTGCATAGGGCTCCAGCTGTCTCATAAAGAGGCTGAGATCTGAAGCGTTAAGCCTCACGGTGAAAGCAGAGCTTAGGTGAGCGACACAGGGCAGGGGCTCATCTCTCCGGCCCACACGAAAGCAAAGGCGCATAGTTAAACAGGCTCAGATGAAACTCCACGCCTGTAAAGCTGGCTGAGCTAAGACTGCCAGGCAAGTTACACATTTCTCTCCCCAACCTTCCCCACAAGGAGAAGAGACGTAGTCTTAAAGCATGTCTCACTGATGTGGATGGTAGATATCGTCTTGGTGAAGTAATCGGGTTCACCACAATAGATTACTTTGCTATAGCGAAAAGGCCAATCATTGGTTATAGTTAACATGCATTCATAGACAAATGGTTGAGTGCAAAGAACAAAGGTCATGTAGGCAACATACAGTTTTGTAGGCATTTGTGGACAGACAGTTTCACACAATACTTGCAGTAATGTTCATGTTTTTAACATTCTTTAAGTCCATCCTAACAGGGTTTCCTTGAGAACAAAATCTATTTAGGATTTATTGTTTCTTATCATTTCCCTTCATTCCAAATTATAATCTGGTTCATCTAATCCTTCTCTCCCCCCCCTCCCCTTTTTTAGTTTATATTCATCAAGAGCATCCTATCAAGAAATCACTATCGGGGAGAGGTCTAAAGGGATACAATGTTCTTCTTCTGAAACAAATCAGATTCCTCTGATGTAATCAAGACGAGACGGCAGACACCACGACATAATCACTGAGGGACATGCCTGCCAGCTTAGATATTATTAAAAATGAGGAGAAACAAATCTTTAGATTGAAAGATTGAAAAAATGGAATTACAGTAAATCAGGAAAAACTGGGGCAAGGTTAGATATAACCTCCTGATACAGATGAGACAAATCTTCACTTCTGTCTGTCAGTGTGTGTGTGTGTGTGTGTGTGTGTATGCGTGTTTGGACATGTACTTCTTATGAAATATCATATTGTCTATTGAACAAGGGCAGTGCAATGAAATGTGTGCTGCACTTTTAATTTTTTTCCCATTTGGGCTCAAAGACTCTCTAGAGTCATCTGCTGAAATTGGATATACCTGATTATACCACACTGATAAATGCATCATGCATCTGTGATGTTTCTGTCAGTTGTTATAATACAAAATTACATTGTATGATAACTTTCACCTTGGGGACATTTACGATTAACATTCAGTAGTGTCATGACATATAACTGTCTATGCTCTAGCCAAATTCTGCAGTGCAACAAATAGTGTCAACTTCTTTTTTTGACATGGTAAGTGATGACACTGTCAGTGATGAGGTGTTAGTCCTAACAGTTAGCACAATGTACAACCACAAGAGGTCAGTGCATTCATTATATTACTATTACTCCAGAGTGACTAACTGGCACAAAACCTCACAAAATCCATGAGGTAGGATTGTAGAGGTACAGCTTGTTAGGTTTGCGGGTGCCAGTTCTTTTAGTTTATGGCATGTGAGTAGTTTGAAAAGTATCCTCATTTGATTTAGGAGCTGGTATTACATTCTATTTAAATTGGTTCATACAGGAAATGCCACATCTTGGTTTAACTACTTATTCGAGATACGATGCACAGAAATATCATCACATGACGGTGTATCCAACTGTTAACAACATGAATATTGAAAAATAATTACCAGAATACAATACCTAGAACCATGAGCAAGGTACACTGTACCAATAACCCAGCAGAAAGAAACCTAACAAAACAGGTGGAGGCTGCGGTGGTGGGTGGGTGTAGCAACTGCATGCTAAGATCACCAGCAGAGCAGCAGACTGAGTTAGTACCCTGACCAACTAAAATCGACTGCCGTTTTAGATCAGGAAGTAATGAGAATATGGTGGGAGTGATCCCAAGGTCAGCTGATGCATTGCTGTGACAATGTCTATCCTGGTTCCCTGGCTGAACTAATTGCCCTCCTTTATATACAGGCTATGTTCACCAACATTCATAGATGGTTTAAATCATATTCTTGGTCATGCCTTGAACCATCATATCAGATTCATGTGCAGTCAAAACCTTTTTTCACAATTGCATGGTATATTTTGCAATTTGCAAACTGCAAGATATAACATTCCTGTAAGAATAAATGGGGTCAAGGACATAGAAAGAAAATGGAAAACAAATTCCAGCAGGAAAGCACCAAGGTGGCATGGAGAGGAATGAATATTATAATAAGTCTTTAACAACAAGCACTTAGGGGGGAAGGGTCAGGGAGAGAATAATCTTTCCAGGAACTCCCGGTCAGCCCCACCTTAACCTCCTCCAGGCCACACCCAACTCCTGCTGGCCCCCCTGCACTCCCCCCTGCACTCCCCCTTGCCACTCATCCCTATGTCTCTGAAATATGTGCCAAAGAACAGATCAAAGCCGTTGTAGGTTGATCATATACCACACCTCCTCAAGCTTTATTGCTAAAACATACATCAATAGGCTGTATAGGCTGTTTGGTAGCTCATACTTAAATATAGTTAAATATAATTAAATAAAGTGATTCAAATCAAACAAATGCATTGGTAGGCCAAAGAATGAGGACATTAATTGAAATAAGTTGTAATAAACATAAAATAGCAGCTTATATCAACACATTTTATTGTTAATGCCAGCTGACATACGATGCCCTCCACTAATAAAATGAGACCATTACTCCATAAAGAATACAAACTTAGGTGTGAGGACTGGGATAGCCATATCTCTGATTATGTGGTCATTGAAAAATAGCTTTCTTGCAGAGGTTTTGATTTAATATCTGTTGGTACTTAATGCCCATTTTTATTGTCTCCATTCGGAGTGGGTGGATATTCTAAGATTTGTGGACTCTTTTTCTCTACTTTGTAGAGAATAATATAATTAACAAAAACCTGATGAAGGTCCTCAGACCAAAACGTTGCTTTAAATAAAACGAATTTTTTTGCAAGTGATGTGGACAGTGTGCAGTGTGAGTCCAAGAAACAATGTCTCCTTACATGTTGCCCAGGGCCTTTGGAAGACAAACAGCCCCACATCATCAAAGATCCACCTCCGTTCACAGTGGGGATGAGGTACTTTTTGTCTATGCCAGACCCATAAGAGGGGTTGGTTTCCAAAAGCTATATTTCGGTCTCATATGACCATATAATCGAGTTCCATTAAAAGTTCCAGTAACGTTTAGCGCATTTCACTTTTTTCACATGTTGTTATGTTACAGCTGTACAGCGAAATGGATCAATTCAATTAATTTTGTTCCTCAAAATTCTACACACAATACCCCATAATGATAATGTGAAAATCTTTTTTTAAAATGTTTGCAAATCTATTAAAAATGTATTCAAAGCCTTTGTCATGACAGTCAAAATTGATCTCAGGTACATCCTGTGTCCACTGATCATCCTTGAGATGATTCTACATCTAGGTTGGAGTTCGCCTGTAGTAAATTCAGTTGATTGGACATGATTTGGAAAGGCACACACTTGTCAATATAAGGTCCCTCAGTTGGCAGTGCATGTCAGAGCACAAACCTAGCCATGAAGTCCAAGGAATTGTCTGCAGACCTCCGAGACAGAATTGTATTGAAGCTCTGGTGAACTCCATGCCCAAGAGGGTTCAGGCAGTGTTGGAAAATAATGGTGGCCACACAAAATATTGACACTTTTGTCCAATTCTGACATTTTCACTTAGGTGTGTACTCACTTTTGTTGCCAGCAGTGTAGACATTAACCCTTAATGGTCCATCTATCAGACTGCACTGCAGATAATCTATTACTCTTTTGTAGCCATTACCCTATTTCTTGCTATGGTGTGCTAGGAGGCAGCATTAAGACCAGAGATTCAAACTGGTGCAACAAGCTGGTGAGAAAGCAGCTGCAGGCATTGGTGGAGAGGAGCTGTGGCTGCTGAGGACCACCATTAGCCCCCAGCCAATCCCCCCTGGAACACACAGAGTGCTTAATGCGTTCCATTGTACTGTAAGACATTAGATTGTACAACACAATCAAACACTTCCCCTTGTCCCCAAACTTCATGACTTTCAACCCCCACTGCCAGTCTTTGAAAATTATTGTACGCTGTTTTAAAAAAATATATTTTATATTTGTATGTTTATTGTTGTGTATATTTGTCTTTTACTGTTGGTAGTAGTGACCATTGCAGTCAACTTTACTGGAGCATAAGAAAGAACTAAACTTTATGAAGTAAACATTAATGAATCAACTGACAACCGATAGAGCTATGTATCCAAAATGAGTTACGGCTAGTATATGTACATGTGTATTAACAGTACTCATTTATTACATTTATTGAATGTAAATCATTTTAATGAGCATGCCTCTAAAATACCAGGGCCAGCAACTGAGGTGGTGGAAGGCTAACTTGCTGCTGTTTGAGATGTTCCAGAAAACCTGAAAGTATGCAGTGTGCATAGGGACAGGGAATTAGAATAGAGTTAGCAAGGGAGAATACATCAAATCTGTTGTGTTGAGTCCTGGTGTGGCAAGTAATTCAGATGAAGGTCGAAGATTGTGAGAGAGGAGTAATATGGGCAGATACAGTGTCTGAAAATATTCAGACCCCTTAACTTTCTCAGCATTTTGTTGTTTCATATAATTATGTTTTGCCATCAATCTTCACACAATATCACATGATAGCAAAGCAAAAACTTGAAATTAGTGCCAATTTATTGAATATCAAAAAAAATATATATATCTCATTTATTCTTTATTAGGTGCTTTGTATAATGCATTTGAAGGCGTTCAAAGCTTTCAGTGTCCTTCAATACGTCTATATCTACTTCCCACACCTGGATTTAGACAAGTTGTCCCATTTTTCATTTTACATGGTCTCAGGAGCTGTCATTTAATGGGCAGTGTCGCTAAACTGTAATATTCAAGTTTCCCAACAGATGTTCAATGGGGTTCAAGTCTGGGCTTTGGCTGGACAATTCAAGGACATTCACATCTTTGTATTGACTGCATGCTTAGGGTTGTAGACATTCTAAAAGATGAATGTTTGCCCCCGGCTGCGGTCATGTGCCCTCTGGTTCAGGTTTTCATCTAAAACCTCTCTGTAGTTTGTTCTGTTCATCCTTCCCTCAATCCTAACCAGTTTCCAAGCATGCCAATGAGAAGCATCCCCATATTGCGTGATGCTCCCTCCGCCAAGCAACGCCGTAGGGTTAGAATTTGAAGGGGTCTGAAAAGTTTTCTAAGGCACTGTAAGTTGGTTGATGATTGAGAACAGTGTTACTTTATGGGTTTTGTTACACATTTCTTATAATGTTGGAGAAACAATTTGGAAATTAGTGATGTTCCACGAAAAGGCCTTTTGGCATTTTAATTAGAAAATGGTTTGAAAATGAATTTAAAGTTTCCTCAATTGGTGCCAGAAAGTTCACTTGTGTAATGAACTGGTTATGCAATGAGGATATTCTAAAGGGTTAGGATTTTAATGTAACTGTAGAACATTCTAGTTGTTAATCCTTTAAAAAGTTCTCTAGCTGATGTAGCAGATACACATAACAGTATGACTTTGTCGTCAGATTTCAGAATGGTCTTACCTGAGAGGTTGTTGAGAGACAGATATCGTTCTAATTTGATATAATACTGTACAATACCTGTTTGAGGAAGTTGACATGCTGTGTGGTTGACGCAATCCAACAAAGTTGTCTTTGTATGTAGGAATAGGATCTCTATAGATAGTGATTTTATGTTTAATATTGCTGATTTAATTAATTGTATTCTTCATAATCACCACTAGATGTCCTTATGAGATAGCATATAGAAACAACAACAGCATGCTTTTCTGTTTTTCTTTTGGAGAAAACAACTTAATTTGTAATTTGACATTAATCCGACATTAACTTGACATTAATCTATTCATACTTATCTGCTATATTGGTAACATTTCACACATACCTGAGAGACCTTACTGCGATTAACAAACCAGTACACAGTTCAATATCATAGCAACAGTTACAGTTAATAATAACAAAAACTAGATAAATAGAATTCCAGCCATATGGTGGCTTTTCCAAGCAAAATTACATTTTTGGGCATTTGTATTATTGCGATGCATTCCCCTTATGTTTAGCAGAAATATTTGCACCTCAGGATTAAGCACTTCCAGACAATATTTAGCTGGTAAGCAGAACTGAGTGCAGTGTTAATGGTCAACTGGAGAGGGTTTCTCCGTTAGATGTTTGCCTTGCTCCAGCGTAAATCTTTTGTTGATGTGCATAGAATATAGAGTTGTTTAGGTCTGAAATGTTCCCTAATATAATATTCCCTGTTATATGGGTAAGGTTATTATTATTTTATAATTACATATTTTTTTAACCACGAAAGACATTAAATTATTATGATTAACATAATTGAATATTTTACATACAGCATACAATATTCTGCTGTGCCACCGTTTGACACATGGCAGAAAGTGAACATTCCATTATAACAGCTGAAACACCCCTCAACTTGGAAAATAGAACACAATCCATTCAATCTCTCTCACGCACAGTCTACCACCTCTTGACGAACTAAATGTGCATCTGATCTCTTGATCTAAGGCCCATGATGGCAATACGTACGTGTGCTACTTGGTTAACTATCAGCATTATTAGAAGGCTAGCTAATGTTTTAGCAAGTAGCTTACTAATAGTTGCCAATAAATAAAACTCACACACAGCACTTACAAACTCATCTCTCCTATTCTCCCTGCCAGCATCTTGTTTTTTCAGTAGCTTCCAGCCATGCTGTTAATTGACCCAATCAACAGTGGACTGACTTTGTGTGTTTGTAATGGCACATTCTGGAAGGTAGAGGTATCCAATGCTATTGGTGTACCTAATGGGTCTTGCTCTTGAAAAGTGATGCACATTTATCAGATAAGTTGTCATTAAATAGCACAAACACTACACTGGCTAACCACTGTAGTACTACACTGTAGCTACTTTATCCACTTAAAAAACATTTAGAATTATGATAAATTTTTTATGAACCTCATTTACAAATTTGTTGGTACCCCTCCACAAAAAACAAAGAATCTGCATATTTTCTGAAATTACTAAATGAAAAGTAATTGGCATCCACCATTAAATGTATTCTACTTAATCCAATCCAGTCCAATGTTTGTTTTTATAAATTCTTGGGTGCTTTTAGCTGTGTGTTTTGGGGGAATTATCCTGTTGGAATACCCATGACCTTCGACTGAGACAGTTTTCTCTTCTGAGTTTCACTGTAGGTATGGTGTTGTTTTCTTTGAAGGCTTTATTTAGTTCTCTGCCAACTTTAATGATTCGGTTTGAAGGCGTATAAGAAAGGTGAGGGCTAGGCAAGTTTCGTAGTCGAGGGCAGGCAGGGAACTGGTACACGAAAAGACTGGTTTAGAAATGATCAAACTGTAACGGCGGAATGAAGGAGACCGAACTGCAGGTAGGAGAATTACTCGAATAGGTTTTATTACCTATGGCACTCGGTAGGATATCACACTACCGGTGGTTCAATGTTGAAATAAGTGGCGGTAATGAAACACTCTGCCACAGAGCACCTCTGTGCTCTACACACGATTACAGGAAGACAATAACGAACGCAGAGACAAGACACATGAGGGATTAAATAGGCAG
>JACXGK010014014.1:0-12123 GCA_016801125.1 Novumbra hubbsi
GGGGGGGGGGGGGGGGGGGGGGGGGGGGGGGGGGGGGGGGGGGGGGGGGGGGGGGGGGGCGCTGGGGGCGCTCACTGTATACACTGGAAATAGAGGCAATTCTGCCCCGGTAATATAAATGTTATTTGGTGTGTAGAAACACAGGGGTGATGGACACAATTGTTTCTTATTTATGTTGACATGCTTGTTTGGTCTTGAAAGCAAAAGGATTTACCCCAAATTGATAATCATTGCTAAGAGTCTGTCAAGCAGTAAAAGGGGCTTAATAATACCAGTCTGGCCTTATGTAGGAAGCACTGGTCCATTAACCGGCCAGTAAATGTCCCTGTGATGTGAGAAGATGCAACATATATCTAATTTATTGAGCATGTTTCTAGTGACAAGCTTGTTATCTATAAACCTTAGTCCAGGATTACTGGAAAGGTCTTTCTACAAACGTATACTTCCTGGGTGATAAACAACTGGGGGGGAAAAAGAAGTTGGATCATGTCAGTATGGTTGAAAGAAATATGTCCAGCCCTTTCCTAAAGTGTTTGTAGTGAGAACATATCTATTTTGCTAAGGATATTTGGTAGGCAAGTATTGTAGTTTTAGGTAGGTTACTAGAGAAAAACATACGTTGAGATCTTTTTTTGTATTGTGGGATTAGTGATGTTCAAACAAGGCAAACAAATACTATGTTGAATATTATTTATCCTACCTTTTAGACGGTCAGCCTAACTGTGTCAAAGTCTTGTAGAGTCTTGTTGTGGACAGGCGCATTGAACACAGTCAGAGAAAACATTTTCAAGGTTGAACAGTGCTTTTGGGAACCTACTAATTGCGATGAGATGATTGATGGAATCAAAGTCTTTAACAATCCTTTTTTTAAAACAACTACACTATACTCACTATACTCGTTTGGTGTTGCTGAGGAACGGCTGTGGCCAGCTCAAAAGCCTGACCGTGCCACAGATACATCACTGTGTGTTAAAGAAGTGGTGGATTAACTGTTTAACAGACATTCAGAGCAAGATTTTCATAGGGTCATTGCAGTTGGTGTCCAGCTTGTCACCCATTTGAAACATGGAATGACGGAAGCCCCAAATCTGTAGTATTTCACCTGCTTGTGATGAGAGGTTGAAGTGGCGAGCTAACAGCTTTAGGATAAAAGAGGTCCACATCAGTGATGCCCACTGATTTGTATGGGGTCAAGATTTTGCAGCTACTTGCAACACCTCGTTCACCGGTACTGACTGAAAGGAGAAACTGGTGTGCTGAGGTAAAATTCATCAGGGAACGAGGGCAGCTAGGCTGAGAGTGGGAGTGCGAGTAAAAATACTCTGTACTGACAAAAGGTTTATTGAAGCATTCAATCATTCAAACTTTGTCAGAATCTGAGTGCTTCAGGAACTTTAGAAAATAGGTAGTGCGTTATTTCCCAAGGATTTGGTGTGCAGAACATGTTCAAATGAAGATAAAGATTCTGTTCCGTTGCCGTGTTTCTTTTTTATTTTTTGCAATATTGCTCGCGGTCCTTGATGTGATGGGGGATCTGAAACAATGTGGCCTGTTCACTGGCTTTGTTTTTTTTACTTTACTTGGTTACTCAGGATGCAGGTAATGTACAAGGAGGGGCTCCTTCCATTGAAAGCCTTGGCCTCGGTTCTCAGAAGGACAACTACAAAACAACGTAACGGCTAAGGCTGGTTTTCTAAAAGGATTGGATTGTTCCTGTGGGTTCCAATCTCAGTCCTGGCTTAATTGCGCCTTAGATCCAGAGAGAAGGTTTGAATATATTATGTCTTGTACAATGTCTTTTTTCATGAGATTTGGTGGCATGTATGACTGCATGAGAATTTGTTTCAAGATACAGAGTTATCTCCGGAAGTACAGTAGCGTGGGAGCTCGTGCCTCAAATAGTGAAAGTTTTTTATCAGTACACAGACACTCTCACCTCTGTCATAAACACCGTTCATTAGATAGGTTTCTTGAGAGGTCTCTGGTAAATCCGCAGAAGACACATCACCCAGTAATGGAACAGCTGTCCCACTGAACAAGGCCCTGGGGAGAGTTCATCCACCGTCCTCACCCATAAAATATACCAAAATGAAACGGAACACACACAATCTCATGAAAGGGATTACTTATGCAAATCAAAATGGCCAATTACATTGATGGCCAACAGCAATGAGTAAGAAACAAAACAACCAAATGAAATGTTTCCCATTAACAAAAAGATAGGTACGCACCCCATTCATTATTTGCTTTCATTTGCACTTAGCAATTACACAGCCGTCGAAGACAATAGGAAGTCATGATTGTAAATTGTGTAGGACGTTTCAATCGGTCCAGGTGTGCTTCCATTCAAGACACATAGCCTGTGGTATTCACTGTGCATTAAGAGAGCAGAACCTGCCCTACACATAGCAAATGCATGTTGACCCCATAGAAATGCCCCAATACATTCCCAAAGTAAGTAATGAGTACTTATTTTGTCCCCGCAATGCACATTTCCGTGGACGAAAAGCTTCTAAATGAATTGTGCCGGCCGCCCAGCTAGAGGAACCAACCTGCTATCGCCCCTTACATCCGGGGTCCACCACCACTGCGGGACCACAAAAGACTCCCCATAACATCCCCTCCTTCCTAAGCCAGGGCGCAAAGTCACAGAGGAGGGGCGGACTTGAGCCCCGCCCCACCTAATTCAGTTGTAGTATTGACCCACGCGCTCAATCGTCTTCATCCTCCTTTCGGTCCTTAGTAGCCCGGCGTCCCCGGGAACCCTCCTGACACATGGCGGCGGCCACGGGGGTTGACTCGTGTTCTTGGGCGTCGCGGATACGTGCGTGCGTTCGCGTGCTTCGAGGTATGCCAGTCCGGTATGCCCTCCGCGCCGGTCAGCCAGCCAGCCGGTCAGCCAGCCAGCCGGTCAGCCAGCCACGCCGCGGAGGCCTGCAGCATGTTCGGAAGAGCCGCGCTCAGTGACTCGCGTCGCGGAGAAAACACCCCGGGCCCTTGTTGTTCAAATACAGCTGCCCTACTTACTTTCTATTTGCAGTGCGGATCACAGGGGGCGGTGGGGCCCACGCACTCATCCCGGAGGAAGGCGCTCTGCCGTTGGTTTCCGTGGGCTGTTTGCCGTGATCTCCGGCTGGCGCCCGTGAGAGTGGCGCTTTTTAAAAGGGCGGCAGCGGGAAGAGGGCGGGTGGCGTGAGCAGACCCTGACCTCCTCGGTGCCTGCGATCCCTCTGTCTAGGTGTAGTGGAGGAGGAGCAGTGAGCTGATGCCTCCTCAGACAAGTTATGTGTTCCGCTGAGAATGGGGGGCGGGGGGGTATCTCTCGGTGTCGGATTTCGCTCCTCTTTATCCCACTCTCTTCTAGCTGCCTGCTTCCTCTTCCTCACCCCCCGTCCAACGCTCACCCTTTATCTCTCTATCTCTCATTTCATTCCCTCTCCCTATCTTTTCTTTGTTGCTGACTATAGTTGTTCATGTGTTCGCACGTACACACGCGCACAGACACAGACCCACACACACCAACACAAATACACACCGCATCCCGTCTTCTTCCTGGAGATTGTGTCGATTAGTGTTGATTGAGAAGGAAGCCTTTTATGGGAGTAGCAGTTCCTCTAGGCAGCAGTTGTTGTGTGTAGTGTCTTTGTATCACCTCTGGTTATCTAATTCACCAACCAGACCCAAGGTATATAGAAAGAGCAGACTAAACCACTGCAGGTTTTAATTGGCTGGTTGCTCTGTCTGTCCCTATCGACTATAACCCTTAGAACCTCCCCTCAACATTAAATTGCAGACTTCAAAGCGTGACTTGCTCAAGTGATTTAAAAAAGGGATTTCTTTAAAAACATCACCAACCTTGCATCCAAACTCCAAAAAATAAAATGGTCAGTATGAACATTTATTTTGAATTGGCGATGTTCACAATTTACAGCAGGCTACCTTCCTGTCTCCGCAAGACCGTCTTTCCTAATTGCTCCCTGGGGTGGACGCGAGGATTCCTCCCGCACCTCTCCAATTTAGAATGCTGGGGTTGAAAGTTCATTTTTAGGTTGCCATTGTATCCAATTGACTAACTAAAATGTTTTTTTTACCTAAAATAATGTAGTCTTCAAATCACATGCATTGTCATCAAGTAGCATGCATTTTGGTGACTCGTATGGCATAGACACAGCGTGTCTGGCTAGGTCTCTAGTTGATGCAAGACATCCATGTGACAAGTGCTATATATTTACCAATTTGTTAAGAAAAGCCTAACAGAGCAAGAGGTTTCCCACTCTGCACCTTCTGTCAAACACTCATGCAGTAATCCCTCAATTAAATATTGATGGCGCTGGTCAATACTGTGTGTTCAATGCTGTGGAATGGATTGAAAAGTGTTAAAGTATGTACACAATTAATATTTTACCACAGAGTTTCAACCAGCATGCTCTTCTGTGACGGATTTCTGTCCATCACAGCTTGTTTCTGATGTGCCCAGATGTCTGAGGCTGATACAATATTCACAGTGTTCATCGATTACACGTTTCCATTTTCGATCATTTCACTGTAGGATTTACAGTAAATAGATCCTCATGCCTTGTAATGTAATTCATCATGACAGACATTCTGCATGCAAGGCTTATTGGAATACCTTGAGTCCAAACATTGGTGTTATTATTTTCCTCCAAACAAAGTCTGTAATTTCAATATGACCCAACCAAAAGCACAAGGGCCTTCCACAGATATGGTTTGCATATGCTTTTAACAAACTACGCATGCTGCACTTCTGCTAGGACATTTAGCTGTGCGCCGCGAACGGATTGAACTTATTAGGCATTTAAATGGCACTTGGCATCTCATTAATATGTATGCCATGACTCAAGTATACTTACGCTGTCAAGTCGAGTACTGTGGGCCTGTATGTCTAACGTGCCCGCGTGATGTACACAGTCCACCATTGTCATGCACTGATGCAGTACCTATTCTCTTAGTGCTTTCCTTAGTTAGTTGTTAGAGGTAATGGCTCTCTCTTCAGGGGTACTGTGACTTCTCATCCACCCTATAATGGAGCACGGGGAGCTTAGCCCTGGCTGGGCGCGTCCCTGAAACATGGCACAGCCTTTTTCTCTTCCTCTGATATATGCCACGCTTTAGCAGAGCACAGAGAAGTTCTATCGGTCCGTGCTTCTCCCGCTGCGTGTGGCTCAATATCCCCCCCATGTGGCAGAGAGGGAGAAATGCAGCTGTACGTCTTTCTCCCTCCGACCCTCTTGACAATGCCTCTATTTCATCTGCCTGCAGAATGGCTCCTTGATATTCCGACTGGGTTCCCTGGCAGGGGGAAATAATTACTTCCATGTATTTCTATAAAAGCATTATGGGACCGGCAGGGCTTGCGCAAAACAAACAAAGGATCTGCTATCAGATAGCTATTAGCTATTCTGGTGCATTTTGGCGTGTGCCTCATTGCCTCGTGAAAAGCTATTTCAATGTGTGCTATAGACGAATAAGGTGTCAAAGATCCATGTTTTAACGTGGGGGGTGTGGAGAGGGGTGAGGGGAAAGGTTATGGAGCAGTGACAGAACTAACGTTAGGTGTGCTTGTTTTCATTCCCGAGCACACCTTTAGGAAACGGATCTGGGAATGGACTGGATATCCTTCTCTGGATGAAGGAGTCTGTTGCAGGGGGAGATGTTTCTGTTTTCAGTGTCCTGATAGAGATATAAGCATTTTGTTTTATTTATTTGTTACATTTACATATGTATATTCGCCGAAAGGTTACAGGATGTCCATTACAATGATGTCAGTGTTTTTTTATATTTTGTAAAACTTCTGAAACCGAGCCTTTCATTTAAGGCAACTCCCTTTAAACATTCACCAGATAGGAATCCCTATGTGCTTTGGGTTTGTTCTTTTAGTTGAGCACTAGGCATAATGTTTGTGCCCTTAGAAGAGGCAGACATTACCCATGTTTGTGTAGATTTGAGATAAACCCAAAACATAGTTCTTTGCTTAATAACGTGCTAGCACTGTCTAGCTGGCTTTGAATGGAGCTTGAAGACTGACAACCCTGTTCTTTTATTCTTTCGGCGCTGTCTTTATGTCCCCTATCCACCTTCAGAAGTATTGTAATAGTTCCATCATCCCTAACACAATCCACGTGGGAGAGCACGTAACGAATTTGCTTCCCTTTGATCTTAGACCCATGTTCTACCTGCACTCGATAGCGTGGGACCCCTCCTCACTTCTCCTAAATTAGATATGGTTTTGATCGCTGGGGAGAAGTGTGAATCCCAACTAAAGGAGATCTTTGTTGAAGGGGCGTTTTGCCTTCTTTGATCCACTGAGGGAATACAGTGACCTTCCTAGATATAACGTCTTCAGATATACTCAGTATAAAGACTACGGTGCGTACATAAACAATTCCACACTTTAGACAGTCCTCAAGCACCTGCGTTTGATAGGCGCTTCAAAATGAGCCCGAAATCGATCAAACATATCACTCAACCGGTCCTCCACAGAACTTTCCGAAGCTAAATGGGAGAAAGAACTGGACTCTGAAACACCAATGTGGGATTAAGAACATAGCTTGGAATACATTTACACATGCTTGATGGAGTCTAGACACTGTCTCTTGCAATTTATATAGACTACACTACTCAAGGGCTAAGCTCCATAGCATATTCCCTGACACCTCTTCCATGTGTGACAGGTTTTAAACCTCAGAGGGCACAATGCTTCACAGCTTTCTGCTTTGCCCTACATAGGGAAGGGCTGGCTGTTATTTGTGGTAACTTTTTCCCTTCTCGTTGTTTTTCTTTTATTATCAAATATAATTCTACACACACGTATACATACTCATCAGGGGTGTGGTATATGGCCAAAATACCATAGCAAAGATCTGATCTTAGGAGTATATTGACAATATAACAAACACCCCAATGATGCCGCGTTGCTTTTATGAACCAGTTAGTAATGCAATTTGAGCAGTAAAAGTGGTGTGATGTCTCATATTCCACCGCTATCATTCAGTCAGCATTGCGGATCTAATACATATGTATATATATATATACACACATGTATACACTGGGTCTGTGCTCAGATGAGATTATCCAAAACATTAGAAACATAATATTTGAATGTTGATAATTGGCTGTGCATTGAACCAAATAATATCCACTAATACCTTCAGAATGTATAGATTTGCATGAGGGTCAGACTATATGTAAAATTAAGCACAGTAATGAATCAAAGTTGTTATATGTATAACAAAATGATTAAGTATCAGAGTGTTTGATACTGTTTTAAAACATGTATTTGTACTTGTTATTCCCAATTGCACATAACAAGCTCTCTTTCATTTAGAGGAACTATTTAGTCCTGTTTTATTTGACCTCTTTTGATGGGATACCGTCATGGTAATGTGCTTATTGGTGACCGAAAGCTATTGCATTAATTGTTATTCATTTCATACGAAACCCTTCAAATTTGGGAGGTTGTGTTTGCTCACGGCGGTTTCCTTCCTGTTGTCTTCCAGGAGCGTCGCCATGGAGAGTCTGCTCCTCTGCCTGGCCCTCCTGGGTGTGCCCACCACCGCCATGCTGTGCCCCAAGCGCTGCACCTGCCAGAACCTCCTGCCCTCCTACACCGTCCTCTGCGCCAAGACGGGCCTGCTCTTTGTGCCGCCCAACATCGACCGGCAGACCGCCGAGCTGCGCCTCATGGACAACTTCATCACCACCCTCCGCCACCGGGACTTTGCCAACATGAGCAGCCTCATCCACCTGACGCTGTCACGCAACACCATCAGCCAGATCAAGCCTTACGCCTTCGCCGACCTGCAGGACCTCCACGCCCTGCAGCTGGACGCCAACCGCCTCACCGTGCTGGACGACACCCACTTCCAGGGCCTGGTCAATCTCAGGCATCTGATCCTGGCCAACAACCAGCTGCACAGCATCTCCGAGGGCTCCTTCCAGGACTTCTTGGAGACCCTGGAGGATCTGGATCTGTCCTACAACAACCTGGTGGACATCCCCTGGGAGACCGTGGGCCTGCTGGCCAGCGTCAACACCCTCAGCCTGGACCACAACCTTATCGAGATGGTCCCCGAGGGCATCTTCTCCAACCTGCACAAGCTGGCGCGCCTGGACATGACCTCGAACAAGCTGAAGAAGATCCCCCCGGATCCTCTGTTCTTGAGGATCCCGGTCTACGCCAAGCTGAAGGGGTCTCCGCTAACGGCCCTGGTGCTGAGCTTTGGTGGGAACCCCCTCCACTGTAACTGTGAGCTGGTGTGGCTGCGGAGGCTGACAAGGGAGGACGACCTGGAGACCTGCGCCTCTCCCCGGGAACTTGCCGGCAAGTACTTCTGGACCATCCGCGAGGAGGAGTTTGTGTGCGAGCCGCCCATGATCACGCGCCACACCTCTAAGATGTTCGTGATGGAAGGCCAGGAGGTGAGCCTGCGCTGTAAGTCTGTCGGGGATCCGGAACCTTCTACACACTGGGTCAGCCCCGACGGAAAGCTCATAGGGAACACGTCTCGCACCATCTGCTATGAAAACGGTTCCCTGGACATTCTCACTACCACTGTGAAGGACTCGGGGAAATTCACCTGCATCGCCTCCAATGCCGCCGGCGAGGCCACAGCGCCGGTGGAGCTGGTGGTCAACCCCTCGCCACACTTCGACCCAAAGCTGGAGCCCGAGCCGGGCCCTTCGGACATCCCCACCTCCATCAAGTCCAACATCAGTGGAGGCCACGCCCGCACCGACCACCAGAGGGTCAGCGTGTCGGATCTCAGCTCCACCTCAGCCACGATCCGCTGGCCCCCTCAGAACCACATACCCGGAGTTCGCATGTACCAGATCCAGTACAACAGCTCCTCTGACGACATTCTCATATACAGGTGAGCTGGGATGCATCTCCGTGAGAGGTGATTCATGGGCTCAAACGGTCCCTAGAGACCATGACCGTTGTCTGTGGGTCTTCACGCTAACGCTGCATAGCCTGTGGGTTTCTTTTCATCAACACTTCAGGGCCCCTAATGTCTCTTTGTCAAAAGCGTATTTCAGAGAAGAACACATTGTCACATTGATAATGAATTTAGTGCCTGACAACATAAGTGCACTATAACTTGTGCCTTAATAGGTCACAGAGAGCAGCGAAAACACTAAAGCATGATCCCTTCGGGGGAAAAGATTGACATAATGGGTCGGAATCAGTACAGGCATGTATCTGTTTTACCACACTATGCTGGAGCTGCCTTACTGTTTAGGGTCTATTAGCTGTAATGGGTCTAGCGGTGGTTACATCGACGGAGGAAAAGCCCTTACGAAGAAAACTTGTTGCCAGCAATCCAGTTCCATACTGACCTTATCAGACTAGTATCAAAGGACCGGCATACAATGATATAGTGGACAGATTATGTGGCAGAGAAGAGTTAAGATAATTTTTTGCTGAAATACCAAAACATTCTGGAGACGTGTATTTGATTGTGTTTATTTATAATCCATGGACAATAGAGGTGTTACTTTCAGTGAGAAGAAATATAAAATGTCCCTGCCACCAAAGGAATCCCCGTCCGGAGTTGAACTAGTGTAAACACATTACTCCACTGGAGTCCAATGCGTTCCAGAGGGCATTTGTTTGACGGATGATTTTTAATGAGGCCAATGAAGAATTGGTACTTATAGGGAGGGTGGATTTTGAACCACATCCATTTCAAAGATTCCAGAGGATGACTGCCACAGTGAGCATAAAACACCTGAAACATCCTGGTTTACAGCCAGAAGGAAGGCGGCTTATACAGACAGTTGCTACAGCATCCTCTTTGTCTCTGCAAAACACAACCCCCCCCCCCGCACACACACACACACACACACGCACAGACATATAAAAAAGGGAATTCTCTACCCAATTAAAAACCAACAGAATCGTGGCCATTAAATTTCTTTGGAGGTGACTGCAAATCGCTTTCTTCTCTGAGGGCCATATTCTCCTCTTGAGCTTTCCCAAGAGTTCTGTAAGGTCTCTATTCAGTGTCCTATTATGGTTGGAGATGGGAGGTGCAGGAGGGAGTTTCACTGAGTTTTGGAGGCTTGACCATGTTGCAGCACAAGACGTTGTTATTACGGACACTTAGAAGCAAGAGAGTACTGTACTGCCTTAGAAGCGTGGAGGATGGGGTTTCATTTTGCCCAGCCTAATGGCAGAAATGGCCAGTAAGCAGAGTTTCGTCCCTTACTTGTCTGTTGAAGCACTTCTCAGCACTTAAAAGATGAAAATTAATCTATTTCTTTTTTTATTTCTTTTTTTAAACTTCCATGGCCTTTTGACATTGTGCTGTGGAGTGATTCTCCTGTCGAAATAGCCCTGTTAGCAACTAATTACCTTCTGGCCCCTCCCAATGGATGTATTAAGAGGAGAAAAAGACAGGTATGAGAAGCAATTTGTTGGTAATTATGCAAAAAGCACAGGGAGGCCTTTGTAATCAGAATGTGTATCTGAATGAATTAAGCACCCATGAGTCTGGCCCCTGACGGACTGACGGTTTCATTCAGTTTGAGGTCTGGAGATGGAGGGATTGCAGGAGCTTTTTTCTTTCAAAAAGCCAATTGTCAGGATTATCGTTGTTTTTAAATAAATACAAAGCTATTAATAACTTCGGCAATAAATGATGCCATTTAGAAATGCATTTATGTCTACATTACATTCTATACAACACGCAAAGGAATGTAGCATAGTAAAGCAGAAGGGCTTTATTTAGATGTTCAAGCTAGCTGTTGTTGTTAGTAGGCTACTGTATTGCATGTTATTTGTTATTTCGACACATTTCTCAATCAACAGGCGTCTTCGAAAAATCAAATGTCAAACACCAATGTCTTGAATTTGCGGTAGAGTTGATGACTTTGATAATTTCCATGTTTTGGTGGTTATCTGTGGATTGGCAATGCTTGAATTATAATACGTTGTTGGTTACCAGGTTTTGCAGCGAGGACAGTTATGGATGTGTTCGTTGTAAGTTTTTAAAGCAGGTACCTGAGGCTTTTTCACAGTACTACGCTGCTGTTATAGCTGCTTCGATCTCCTCTTTCCTACCGAAGTTTTACAGAATTCACCGTCACTTTGGAATCCAAGATCTACATATTTACAAATGTATCACAGGTGCCGTTACATCTACATCTCCGTATTTACAAAAAAAACATATTTCACATTTTGATGATCATATTATTTAATAGTTGTACCTGTGAGCTGTTGTGGTCTTAAAGAGCTCATGAAATCGTAGTGAGCTTCTTAACACAGACACCGTGGTTACAGATAGAGAGGAGGGCCCGTACTACAGAATCACTCATCAGTAGGAGGCGGCAGCTTAGACCACTAGATCCCAGGAGACGTTGCTCCCCTACACCACTCATACCTGTTTTATAATGAATACGACAGCTCAAAATGCTTCCATGCGAAAGGTTTAGCTGTGCCTCTGCTATAGATCTGCTTCAGCTACGGCCTCCACATTAAAACAAGCCTGAATGCCTAAACATTAATGGCATGGACACATAGACCTGTAACACCGTTACACTTTCTGAGGTAACAAAGCTTGTTGTGTCCCCCATTTTGTTCCCGCGGCAGATTCCCCAGCTTCGACGTTCTAAGCTGAAATGACTAGCTTCACAGTGTGTTTCACGCTAAAACACTGTATGGTACAGCCCAGTGTAACCCCATTACTACCATTAATGCAACTGCCATCACGGCCACCATTACGACCATTTCACAGTCCTAAAATACTTGGGCTTAATATATCACAACCCCCAGAGCTGTTTACTATTAGAAACCAGTTACCAGTACAATTAGAACAGCAAACTATATATATATTTATTTTAGTAATGCCACTCTCAATCATCATCACACAAACGTGCACTTGATTGCGCGTGAACACACACACACCGTGTCCTCCATACGGCCCTAACCCTTCTTGGCCTCCTGCTTGTAACATCCATATTCCCACCTCTAATGTGACAGAGTGACGGAGTGGTGACAGGAGCCGTGGCAAGGTCAGGTCTGACTGTGTCATAGAAGGGCTCCGTTCCTGCCCCCGACACCTCCTTCCCGTGGCCCCCCCCCCCCCCCCCCCCCCCCCCCCC
>JACXGK010014016.1:0-12122 GCA_016801125.1 Novumbra hubbsi
AAACAAGTGGCCACATCAGTCCGTCACGCGGGCCAAACAAGTGGCCACATCAGTCCGTCACGCGGGCCAAACAAGTGGCCACATCAGTCCGTCACGCGGGCCAAACAAACGGCCCACTGGACAAACACGCAGCGTGTAGTTCCGCCCGGAGCTGGGTTTAATTAACGGCCGATACCTGCCAATGGACTCCGGCCCGGTCTCTGCCCGGGTGGCAGCTGAGCAATAGGCGTTTGATACTTCTGAAGTGTGTGGGTGAGCCTGCAGCCAGGAGCGTAGACAACCAAAGGCTTTTCCCTCCATTTAACAGAAACAACTAATTCAGGCCATAAATCTGGCCCGTCCGTGGCTGTCTGACATTGATCCCAACCTCAAGGGCACTGATGAGAGAGGGATGGTCACGCAGGGCCCTCTGCCGTCACTGGCCGTGCTTGGTCGCAGGACAACGCCGCAAACCTCTTTGACGCAGGTCCAAGCCACAAACCTCTTACCGCGTGGACCACAGACGTTCTGGAGTGAAAGCGGAGGGAATTTGAATGGGGACAGAGTGGGTACATTAGAATGAATAGAGGGGCCCCTTCATTAGGCCAGTCCTGTCTGTGCTGATAACGCCAAGCACTGGACGAGGAGGGACGCAACACATCGATCCTACACCAAGAGCCCACGGGTTGACACACCGAAGCCCAGCGAAGATTAGGACTTAATGAAAGCAAAAGAGGATGCCGGCAAGGTAGAGTTAACGAGACAAGAATAGACGGGGAGGAACTGGGAGGAGTTGTACAGAGAAAAGGAGAAGGTGAAAGTAAGGAGCTCTGGGGTGGTTGGTGGACGAAAAGTGGTGAATTTCTGAAAGTGAGACAGAAGGTGACCCTTCGGTTACTCTCCGCCGCCCTGCCAGGGTGGCACAGACGGGCAAAACGGAAGCCCTGCCGGTTGGCACACCTTGTAGCCTGGCAAACATAGGTGCCAGTCAGGAGTGTGGCTGTACCGCTGACAGGACACGCGGCACAAAGCACGAGGAGGGACCCAAAGAGGAAGGTGTTAGGACAGGAAGCGGAACACACTGGTTGATATGCAGCCACAGGTCAGCCGGACCGCAAGGAGCCATGGTGGGGGTGGCAAGAGCGTACCCGCGTGTTGGCGTGTCTGATGGGGTGTGTGTGTGAGACATTACGTATGATGGGTAGTGAGCGTGTTGGCTGAGGTGTGTGTGTGTGGCGAGATAAGACTGGGAAAAGCTCAGATAGTGCCGGAAGAGCATGTGACTGCTTGTATTTGTATTCATTCAGCATGGCACCCCTCTGATCAAGAGATTTGGTGATTAGTGCAGAACACACATACACCTTCTCTCTCTCTCTCTTGCTCTCTCTCTCCCCCGCACACAATTACAGCAGAACACACACACACAGGCTCCAAGAGATGCCTGGACCAGTGCAAGCCGATTAAACACACACACGTTGGATGGATCAGTGCAATCCAGCCCAATCTGACACAGATCCACAGTATTAGACCCCGAAGCCACCACAGCACCGCTTCCTGCATAACTCTTCCTGGATTGACGGGGGGGTTCAGTATGAATCCAGTGTGTGTGTTCGGGAAATCTAGGACTATTTTGGTTCAATGCACACGTTACAGATGTGCTTTTTTTAACTCACATGTTCATACAACAAAAGAAATCAACGCAGTTAGGGTCAATGACATTTGGAAGGTTCTTTGTTGGGCGTCTCAACTCAAAGTCTCAAATGGGACACCCTAATCTCACACCAATGAGCCCGTTTGCTCCTGAATGGAGCGGGCATACAAGGTTCAGGCTAGCTTTGGAAGGTGCTAATTAAATATGTAAATGTAGAATGCCAGTATCTTTGTCTTCATTGTTTCAGCCAAGGTTAGGTGATCCTATTGCAGATGCTATGGGGTTAGGGTTATTTTTAATTGAAATAATAATTGGATCCTTCAAATTGTTGTCAAAGAATGATCCATTTGCAGCAAATACAGCCTGGCAGACCTTTAGCAATTAAGTTCTCAATTTGTTGAGCTAATCTGAAGAGATTTCCCACCATGCTTCCTGAAGCACTTCCCACAAGTTAGATTGGTTTGATGGGCACTTTCTACGCACTATACGGTCAAGCTGATCCCATAAAAGCTCAATAGAGTTGAGATCCAGTGACCACTCCATTATAGACAGAATACCAGCTGACTGCTTCTTCCCAAGATAGTTCTTGCATAGTTTGGAGCTGTGCTTTGGGTCAATGTCCGGTTGTAGGAGGACATTTACCCATGCACCGTCCACAGGTTATGGCATGGTGGTGCAAAATGGAGCGATAGCCTTCCATCTTCAAGATCCCTTTCACCCTGTACAGATCTATCACCATGCCACCACCAGACCATAACATTGCCTACACGATCAATTGACTTCTGTACTTGATTGAAGAGAAGCACTGAGGATTCACGTAGGCTGAGAAACACGTGACCTTTAAATGCTAAACTGATGAAAACGTAGCTTCCTTTACTAAGTACTAATCGGCATATTATGGCCACTTACGATCAGTTATATTTGCAAACAATATGGAGTTAAATTATTAGGTATTAAAATATCACAATGGTTATATTCTCCTGCACAAATGTTCCTACCTGGTTCCTCAGTAACATTCAGTGTTAAACATTTACCCATTACTAGAACATAACACCTGTTACGTGATGCATCATTTCAGCATGAACACACTTCTCATTCCGTTTTGAAATCTGTTACTGTTGGAGCTCAAAAGGTAGATGTGTTACTAAGTGGGTATTATATTTTTTATTATAATAACACAGCTCAACTAGTCAATGCTAAATGCTTGTTTGTGACCATGATAGCAAGCTAATGTAGTGTCAGGCCAGTGGGAGTTGATTTTGTTAACAAAACCGGTGACGGAAAAATAGAAACAGTGTATGTAAAACTAAATTTGGTAATGAAAGCAGTAACTGGCTGGTAAAAAAAGTGAGTGACTCATGGATAAGGGGATAAAAAAGAAAGAAACCGCATGAATCATCACACACAAACAAAAAAGACTAGATTTAGTGTAATTTGTTGTCACAGTGAAGAAAGAAAAAGCTAAACTGTGATGCCTGTGTCATAACAGTCACTAGAAGCGACTGTCTGACAGCTGTTGAAAAATCTAAACTCTGCCCATCCGCCCATCCTAACCCAGAATCCTATACCAAACACAGTCAGAACCAGTCCACTAGCGAGTATTGAAAATTAAAGCATTAGTGAAGTTGAAAAAAAGTAATGAAAAGAAAAGAAATATTAAGATTGTTACTCATTTTTACTAAAATTAGAAATGACAAACACTAAATGTAAATCAGCAGCCAAAATGTAGTAGTCTCTGAAATGAATGGATACAAACACGTTTAGCAAGTATAGTCTATTTACGCAACAGTAGCTGCACTCTGACTATGCTGGTATTGTGTACAGGATTGAACTAGCTAAAGTGCTACCACTTTTCTTGTCGTTGACAAAATTAAAAAAATATATATATTTACGCCGGTGAAAACGCCAATCGAAATGCCCAATTCAATCTGTGATGTGAAATCAGTAAGAATGCATGTGCCAGGAACAGCTGTGGTCCCCAGAGCCTCACAGCGCCACTGCTTCACCTGCCAACACACACACACACGGGAAATCAGCCACTTCCTTTTTCACAGCATGCTCTTGTGTGTTTGTGTGTGTCTGTGTGTAGTGTGTGTGTGTGTGTGTGTTGGTATGACTGGGGCTAGTCAAACACAACAGATGGATTCCTACAGTAACAGGTCATAAGAGGGAGCCAAGTCCCTTTTGGATGCTCTTCCTTCACACCCCCAGATTTCCGAGACAGCTTCTGAGCATCGCAGAGCCGTGCCGGGGCAAGATCCAAGACAATGAACAGAAGACGGCGTGTCGGTCGTAACCAGGCAGCTCAGCCGAAAGCAAATGCCAGTGAGCCGAGAGCTTTGTTAATAAACGGCATCCACACACACACACACACAACACACAGGGCAGCAGCCCACTCGGGCAGTGAAAGCAGACAGATGGACCCACAGAAGGCATGTGGATGTGACTAATGGACACCCATGTCTTGTTCTAGAAGGGTGCCAGTGAGGGAAGGGGCTACCGACACGGGTTCTGTAAACCTCACACGATCATCATGCTAACGTGAAGGCTACCGACACGGGTTCTGGAAACCTCACACGATCATCATGCTAACGTGAAGGCTACCAACACGGGTTCTGGCAACCTCACACGATCATCATGCTAACGTGAAGGCTACCAACACGGGTTCTGGAAACCTCACACGATCATCATACTAACGTGAAGGCTACCGACACAGGTTCTGGAAACCTCACACAATTATCAAACTAACGTGAAGGCTACTAGCCCCGGGTTCAAACAGCATTGGTTTTCCTCCCGTCGCTCCCCATGCAATCGTTTTATCGTGCCTGGAACCGAAAGCCCCAAATGTGAAGTCGTGGAAGAGCCAGAAGCCGCCAGGTGTTGTTCAAGACATGCTCAGTAGAACGACGAGGAACGCAAATACTAGTTACACCTCAGGTATCCTCTGTTTCACTGCATCATTTCAGTGCCTAACCGATTATGTGGCATTACGCAATGCTTGTTCAGACAAAGGTTTTCTCTGCTGGGGCCTCTAGCCATCTGTTTCACTCTCCCTCCATCTCTGGCTGCATACACAGCGTCTCTTTCTACCCGCCCATTAGTTTGTCTTTCAATGTCACTCCTCTTCCGTTCGTTCACCTCCCTCCCTCGGTCACTGATGCCACGCAGGGTTTTTTAAAGCTGTGGGAAGGAGGAAGAAAGAGCAGCGTATCTGGGTCACTAGGGGCCATGCATCCCAAGTCCCTGCCGAACAAAAAGACAGGAAATGGACCCGCTGCGAGCCACACGTGCAGCCGCAGTAGGAGGCCAGCGGGCGGACCGTAAGCGCCCTGTCACTGTGGCTGACGCCGCTGACGCCGCCGTCTGTCCTGGCTTCCCAGAAAGGCTCCGCCCGAACACTCGGAGCGACGGCACCAACGGCACACTGCAGCATCTCTCGCCGGGGACTTCGTCTCCCTCAGTGATGCCAGCGCTGCCAAGGTCCTGACTACCCGTTGCCGAGCTCCTCTCTCCCCCTTGCCGTGAATTGCTTTCTCACTCGCCCTAGCTCTCCCTTACTTTCTCCCTTCATCTTCTTCCCTGTCGATGAATACTCACCTGTAACTGCCCTCCCCTGCCGGCTTCTCACAACCTGCCTGCCTGCCTGCCTGTCTGCCTGTCTGCCTGTCTGCCTGTCTGCCTGTCTGCCTGTCTGCCTGTCTGCCTGTCTGCCTGTCTGCGTTTCTCCTTCTCACCCATACATACTGCCTGGGGCACAGCAAGTGCACCCTACCTTTTCCCCCTTATAGAAACAGCCAGCTGGAGGAAAGACAAAAACAACTACTTTAATAAATCCACTTTGATACACACAAAAGGCCCAAGAGACCCGATGCAACAACATCTAATAATTTACCAATTACTCCGGCACCTCCTTTGTTGTTGGGGTTTATTTGGAGTTTACTTTTTCTTTTGTGGACTGTGGGTTGCACCTTTTAACATATCGTTTATTAAAGTTTGTGCTGTGTCATTACAGATGCTTTCGCCTTCCAAGAGAACACAAATTCGGCACCATATCCACAGCACCGCACAGAGAGGGGAACCAGAGAGATTTGGTTTCATCTCGCAGGCACACAAAACGACACCTGGCAAAGAGGCATTGGTTAAGATTTTCTCAGGGAAGAGATGATTCCAGACCACCTCTGTGTCCATCCGGTCAGACTCTAAACCAGAGCAGGCTAGAGGGTTATGGAGGACTAGACTGGCCTGTAGTGTTAACACGCCAGAATATTCTCCCTCCCCCAACCCAGCGGCTTCACTGGCTGTGTAATCAATGTCTACTTTAGGCCATTAGAGCTCTATTGGCCACTAGCGTGACCACTGAGTCATAGGTTTAAAAAAGGCCCACTAAGAATCAGAACATCTCATATTTAATGGACATATCTGCCAGACACGGTCATGAAAACACCCAGTTACTGCAGACAGACACTCTATCAAGGGACTGCAACCTGCACAGACCTAAACACACATTAAGGCACGGTATTTAACTGAACCTCACGACTTTCGAAGCCATCTGCTTTTCTATTCTACCTCGTCATTTATTACGCCCACCTAAACAATCCCCTGATGAGGGCTGCAATTAAACAGAATGGGGTGGAACTGGCTTCCAAGTCCAGAGTTGAACCCTGCCCCCTGCATTAAGAGAACTACCAGAAACAAAGCCTGACAAGCCCAGACTCAAACAATAGTTCAGTTCTAACTGTTACACCTGCATTTCACCCTCCATCCAACCGTGACAGTCTAATATGTAGTGTCACTGAGCGGGGAGTCTCTGACCCAATCCAGTCTCTTTGTAAGCAATATCACTTTCAGGTGGGACATTGGTAGAAGTGTCTGGGCTGACAGGCCCTTTCACACCATGACATATGCTAACGTGACTTTTCTCTCTCTCTCTCTCTCTTTCTTTCTGATACACAGTACACCTCCCAGCTCCATCCTCCAACAGCATCAGTATTCCCGGTGTACAGTCCCGCAACACCGGCCTAGCGCCGGGACCAAGCAAAGCCGTCCAACCATATCCTGTTGCTTCTTCCTAGATTATGCTTTTTTACGGAAATGACTTGGTTAAAGCGGGCTAAAACACTTAAAACGACCTCACACACATGCACATAGTTTCTCTATACCGTAAGAATAGGGGGGATTCACACGCACAAAGAATAACACAAAATATAGGAAGAAAAACTCCTCAGGGTACTCGTGACGTAGTGAATAAATAAAAACATTAAAAAGGTGGGCAATCCGTCAGTTGTGCCATCATTTACAATCATCCAATAAAGATGTCGGTAGACGAGCACACACCCTCCCCCCACACACACATTTGTTATCATATTGAGCACAGTTAACAACCGCGTTTATCAAAGCCATCCATCAACGCATCTATAGAACGTTGGCGGGTTGCACTGTTGAACCCCACTCCCCCACCTCCCGTCCCCCAACTCTCCCCCTCCCTTCCGTCCCCCACCTCTCCCTCACCTCTCCCCCTCCCGTCCCCCACCTCCCGTCCCCCACGCCGCTCCACGCTCGTAAGAAACAACGCTGTCACGCACTTCCACGGGCGTCCTTGATCGCGAAGGTGCAGAACGGACGTGGAGGGGCACGTACCACAGCCCCCCGGGGGACCGCGCACACATGCATGTTCCTTCGCGGTCTCAGAACAGCAGCTAGGTGTCATGGATTTAGAGGCAATTACATGAAACATGAGAGCAAACACAACATTAAAGATTTATTTAGGGCGAGTCCACAGGCACCACACACACACACACACCGCATCTGCCATCTGGGGCACCAGGAAGTGAAGCATTGATCTCATTAAAAAGAGCTGACTTTACAGATTGGCGTGGCAACCTAGCGACGAATAGCCGCATCCCCCATAGCCGTTGGTTAAGAGTAATTTAGTAAGTGGAGTACGAGCCTGCCGTTCATTACAATCAATTAGCCACATTAGCATCCTATATCCTCCGAGAGCCACCGACCCACAGGGCAACAAGGGACCGCGTGCTGAATGCATAAAGGTCAATAGCATCCAGTCTAACCACAGATTAGCCTTCGGTAGCCTACGTTCCCTACCTGTGTGTGTTATGGCAATGACAAGCTCAATGTGCATAGAAATGTCTAATTTGGATGAGCAGGGTAATTGGTTCACGTTATAATAACTTCTGTACACGGATATGTTTCGACTCAGCAATATCAATAGTACAAATACAAATGTCGGAGAGTCTATTGTAATACGACCGGTGTCCCATTTCACATGTGTACCGGATCTACTAGCTCTGTGTCATTAAGGTCAGGCTCTACCATGGCTCCTCCCCTTCCCCTCCCCTCTCTCTCTTCTCCTTGGATAGGGTTACGGTTGGCTCCTCCCCTTCCCCTCCCCTCGCTCCTCAGAGCCAAGGTGGATCAAAGTGTTTGGTAATCTCCCCGCCTTTCTAATCCCTCTCGATGAGCAGAGGAGAAAAGTAGTCCTTGTTGAGTTGCTCGTTAAACTTATTCTGTTACATTACCGGTACATCATCCTCAGTCAGCACTGACGTACACTCTGGAAGATTAGGGGAACACTACGGTTTTATCTTCCTCTTCTCTCCTTTATCTATCCCGTTTTCACTCTCCCACTCCCACTATTCCTCAGAGTTGTCTCCATTTTTTGATGGATGTTGACTGAAAAACATGTTTTTCTTTTTAGTTACCAACAGCTGCGAGGAGCTTTTGATTAGCGATGCAATTTCTCTCGCATCCTACAAGGAAAAAAACTTATGTAGCCCCACAAAGGTGAGGAGCTGGAAGGATTCGGTTTCTTCACAAGAGATAGACATGGTAGAAAGTAGTAAGTATTCAATTTCTAGGCATCTGACCAACTGGAAAATCCGAACCAGGGCTCATGACAGGAATATATTTAGTTCCAGAACAAGTTTAATTGAAAAAATTACTCACTCTAACTGTGAATAATCCCCCCCCCATTAGTTTCATCTTCTGACAGCTCCCATGACACATCCACACCTTCATTTACTTGTTGTGGAAAGCCAAAGCAGTCAGCCATCCGATTTAATACCTACACACATAAAAACCCTATCTTGTCCAATCAGTGCAAATATAAAAATGTGATTAGGACAAATGGGGGGTGGGGGAAGGAATGGCATGTCTATTTAAATGTCCCATACTTCATTTCACCTGTAACGCCCCTCAGTCGCTTCAATAAGAAACGGTAGGAAGAAGCATGGAGGCGACTTAAGGGGAAAAGGAAAGCTTCCTCTAAATGACACTGTTCCTCTGGTCCGTTTTATCTCTCTCTCTTTCCACCCCTCTGCCTCGATCCATCCACCAGCCATGTCGCAGACTAATCCCAGATAATGAATGGATTTAAACCGCACGATCTTTAATGACAGAATCAGACGCTCAATTCTGGACCGGGTCATCTGGGTTTAGAGCCAAAAGAGACCAGATCACCTCTCCTCAACGGACAAACCAATTACTCGCACCAGAGACCTTTTCTCTGAGCACACAGCTGCACTATCCACCTGCAGAGATACACGCTTATACACTTGTTCGCATAACGCATCTGTGCCGTGTAATGTGCATCCACATTTGTACAATTTAATGTGTGTGGTCCACGGCACCACAAACTAGGGTTGCTGGAACGCTACTGACTGACCCTCTTACAGGGGGGTGGGCCGTTAAAAACGGTGATAGCGAAGCAGAGACGGGTCTATAGAGACGGTGTCAGTGTGCTGCCAAACCATTAGCGGTGCCCCTCCTGACACATGGACAGGCCGACTGAATAGAAGAACAAAGCGTGGTGGGAGGGGGGGGCACAGAGGAAGTGTCAGCGAGGTCAGCCAGGTTGAGGATGCGGAAATCTGAGTGGAGGGGTTGAAGCTGGTCTAAAATACATTGTCCGCCTTATTATCCCCCCCCCCGAGGCTGAAACATCTCCCCACACAGGCTGAAACATCTCCCCCCCGAGGCTGAAACATCTCCCCACACAGGCTGAAACATCTCCCCACACCGGCTGAAACATCTCCCACACACAGGCTGAAATATCTCCCCCACACAGGCTGCAACATCTCCCCACACAGGCTGAAACACCTCCCCACACCGGCTGAAACATCTCCCCCCCCCGAGGCTGAAACATCTCCCCCCCCGAGGCTGAAACATCTCCCCACACAGGCGGTTACGGCACTCCGGCCGGTTGGTATGGGCTCAGCTCGGCTCCGGTGAGGCTACGGATACTACCGCGCAACGCCTTGATGGCGGTTCGACGGGGAACATCAAAGCCGCTCCGGGACGGACGCAGATCACCGAAGCTACCCCACAGCAGTTCCCATGACATCGGATGAGAAGCAAATCCCTGCGACGCAAAAAGTCAGCGGAGGCCGTCGGGCTTATTTAGACGGCTGCTATGGGTGTGTACGGACGAGATAAGTGCTAACGGTGTGACCAAAATCAACGCAATACGTCCTGTTTACCACAGAGCTGGAGACGGGGGAAGGGGAATGTTGACAGAGACGGGCAATGAGGGAGGGACAGGTGGACAGAGAGAAAAAGAGATACTCAACAGGATCTGTTCATGTACAGAGAAAACATGACCTGTTTGTGTGTGAGCGTGTGTTTGTGTTTGTGAGGCCAAATGTTTCCAACAGAGTAACAGATGAAAACCAAAAGATAAACATTGACCAAGTCAGCAAGCATAGCCTTGCCATAGAGAACACAGCAGAACCAGACATAGCCTTGCCATAGAGAACACAGCCGAACCAGACATAGCCTTGCCATAGAGAACACAGCAGGACCAGCCATAGCCTTGCCATAGAGACACAGCAGGACCAGTCATAGCCTTGCCATAGAGAACACAGCAGAACCAGATATAGCCTTGCCATAGAGAACACAGCAGGACCAGACATAGCCTTGCCATAGAGACACAGCAGGACCAGACATAGCCTTGCCATAGAGACACAGCAGGACCAGACATAGCCTTGCCATAGAGAACACAGCAGAACCAGACATAGCCTTGCCATAGAGAACACAGCAGAACCAGACATAGCCTTGCCATAGAGAACACAGCAGAACCAGACATAGCCTTGCCATAGAGAACACAGCAGAACCAGACATAGCCTTGCCATAGAGACACAGCAGAACCAGACATAGCTGTCGTTCTTAACTAGAACGTCAGGAATACGCTAACTTCAATAGAGAGTTATTTCCACTACCTTGCGGGCAATATAAAAGACTTGGCAGTGCACTCGGATGAGGATAGGCTACCCGTCCTCTTGTATGAGGACATGGAGAGCTGTGGATGAGAAGGAAAGTGGAAGTCCTACCACTGACGTCCAACACACACTTTGAAGATGAAGACTAATTCTGCGGGATTGACGTGGAGCAGAAACAGGGACCTATGCTCTGGGGCTGTCATTGAACAGACACCTATGAAGGTATTAACTCTAGCAGATTCCCCTAGCGGTATTAACTCCATGTTTTATTCATGGTTGTTCTTAGAACGTGCACATCATTCTGGTCTCCCAATGCAGCTCCACCCTCCCATTACTCTGAATACAGATTGACAACTGGTTGTGAAAAACAGGATTAGAAAAGGGAATGTAAATAAACTCAAGTCACATTAAGACACTCCATAATCTGTTGAGGGGATTAGGTGATGATACCCTGTCAGGCACCGGGGGAGATCAAATGGAAACACGCCAACAGACAGAGGAGGACAGAGAGAAAATAGGGTTGTTTGGGGAGTTTTGACTCCGAACAATGTGTGAGTTGGGTCTAAAGCGGAGCGGCGGTGACGGGACTATCGGGCCACGGCAGAGAGGAAAATCCACCTTGACGGTAAACAAGGTAATCGGTAAATAGAGAAGAAGGTACAAAAAGAAAGAAACACTAATACCCTGCTTCCACCTTTCTCTAATGGGGCGGAAGAGGAGAGGAGTGAGTGAAAAGACAGAAAGCCAGAAAACATGTGCATAAGAGGAAGGTAGAATGCTTAAAGAGAGCGAGAGATGTTTCTATGAGGACTTCACTAATGTCTAATACACAGCAACTGTCCAGAACTGTCTATTCAAATGCCTCAACTAACAATGACAAAAGCTGACATTGAACATTGAACATTGCAGCTAAACAAAGGAAACTGCTTCTCCCTCCTGTCGTGGAGGTAAAACATACATTAATGTGATAATGGAAAAATATGCCAGTTGCCAGCGCAAAAAAAAGAAATGTTGAAAGAACATTTGCCTAGAACAGCCTAGTGTTCCACCACACACCACTCTGTGTAACACCAATCTACCACGCTGTGTAACACCAATCTACCACGCTGTGTAACACCAATCTACCACGCTGTGTAACACCAATCTACCACGCTGTGTAACACCAATCTACCACGCTGTGTAACACCAATCTACCACGCTGTGTAACACCAATCTACCACGCTGTGTAACACCAATCTACCACGCTGTGTAACACCAAT
>JACXGK010014017.1:0-12018 GCA_016801125.1 Novumbra hubbsi
TTCCCCTGTCTTGTGTTTTCCTTGGTCCACTGCTCTGTGTTTGGGTTCCCTGCCTGACACCTGCCAGTCCTTCCTCGATCCTGACAATATTCTCCTTTTGCACGTCATTCAAGCCGTTTCAAGCTTAACTCTCAGCTTAGGCTATGCCTACTGTAGAATGCTGTGGCCTTTTGTTTTGATATATATATATATTATGGTTGTAGCAATATTACTGAGTCCCTTTTGTTTGTTCTAGGCACGCCGTTTTCCATTCACTGTGTTCAGCAGAATCTTGTGAAACAGACGATGTAAGACATTATGGTGAATGCACCCTGGAATGGGTAATTTGCTGCCCTTTTGTGGATGTGGGATGCCATAATGTGATAGGCTTGAATGTGAATCTGGAACATGAGGCTGTGTCCCTGGAACACCTGGATTTGTACCTGAAACTGATAGATGTCACTCTAGAGCACGTAGATGTGTCCCAAGAAAATGTGGATGTGTCTCTGGAACAGGTAGATGCATCTCTGGAAAAGGAGGATGTGTCTGGAACACATGGATGGGTCTCTGGAACAGGTGGATAAGTCACTGGAACACATGGATGGGTCTTTGGAACAGGTGGATAAGTCCCTGGAACACATGGTCGGGTCTCTGGAACAGGTGGATAAGTCACTGGAACACATGGATGGGTCTCTGGAACACATGGATGGGTCTCTGGAACAGGTGGATAAGTCACTAGAACACATGGATGGGTCTCTGGAACAGGTGGATAAGTCACTGGAACACATGGATGTGTTTTGGTTTGCTGTAAGACTAGCCATGCTATCAACCAAAGATAAAAAGAGGAAGCCAGTGTAAAATAGCTCTCATCAGACACACATACAAATTCATTCCTTAAAAATCACTAGTTGTAGCTAAAAGGTTAAACAAAAAATCTATATTCACTAATCTGGAACTAGGAGGTGATTTTGTATTTGTCTCTACGACACACGGGTTTATCTACAGTGGTAAGGGTAAGCAAAGTACGCTGTAAGAAAATGAACAATGCGGGTAAACTTATTTTTTTCCAAACATTTAGATGCAAAATAGACATAGCAGTTAATAATAATGAGAAGTTTGTAGAATCTGCTTTTACCCAACATAACACTAAAAGCACTGTCATTGTCAGATCACTTAATTTTCCATAGGTCCTACATCTCCGTATCAAAAACAAATGGCTTCTTATCAGTGCACTGTTAAAAAGCCAGCGTCCCTGATGGTATGGGGGTGCATTTGTGCACATGGCTTGGGCGACTTGCGCATCTGTAAAAGGCATAAAAAATGCTGAACAACATATAATGGCTATCCAGATGGCGTCCTATTGTGGGAAGGCATTGCTTATTTCAGCAAGACAATTCACATTTTGCTCGTAAGACAGCATGGCTCTGTAGTAAAAGATTCTGTGAGCTAAACTTGCCTGCCTACAGTCCAGACCTTTCACTCACTGAAAACATTTGGCTCATTATGAAATGAAAAATACGACAAAGGACTTCCCGAACTGGAGAGGTGATGGAACACAGCGACATCAAATTCAAATATTTTTTGAAAAACAGTAACATTCTCACTATCGACATTTGATACGTCGTCTTTAAACTATTTTTCAACTCATGATAGAGATACACGATTTTCACATCATTGCGTTCAGTTTTTTTTTTTTTACATTTTACGCTTGCGTCCTACTTCTTGGGGAACAGGGTTTAATTAAAGGATGCTGTCATGACAACAACCCTGCATGTAATTCCCATACTTCCTCAGCACAGACCGATATCCTTGCTGGACTGTTTCTTCACTTTCCCAAGGATTATCCTGACATAGCTGTGGGTGGCTTTTGGCATTGATAGAAACCACCAGGAGATGTGCATCAACACCATCTGTGAAAAGCTTGGAATATGCAAGAACGTTATCAGGCTAACCACGCATTTACAGGTTGTGATGCAACCTCACAGTTTCACGGAAAGTGCAAAAAGACAGCTTGGAGACCCGTGGATTGATTTCCATAGGTGACTGACACCTCGGTTTCCATGGCAGCTGAACCATTTCAACCCCTTGATCTACCCTCACGATAAAAAAGTCAAACGGAAAGTCACATGATCTCACATGTATGAAATACAGCATGTGCTTTATGAACCCTCCACTCATGAAGGCGTGTTGTTGAAGAGCCTGTCACTAGCACTAGCAAAGATAAAGAATACATACTAATATTAGACTCCAATCCCGAATACACGTTTACACCTGGGAAATGACACTCTTCAAGTGTTTTCCAACAAATACACAACACGTCTAACCTGGCCCTGATACCAAAATGGCCACCTAGTGATCCTTAACCTCCGACTGGACCTTTCACCCCCTCTCCGGCTGTCCTCACCATGTTAGTCAATTTAGCAGATGAAATAACCACGTAAATAACCAGCTTCAACAGCGCTTTTTATTGTATTATATATTACATGCTGTTGTTACATCCGACGAATCCACCATTGAAAAAAATCCACCATTGATCCCAACCAACCCTTTTCCAAAAGGTAACCATGTAAGCCAGTGGTCCTGTAATCAGAGGAAATATTCCCGAACTGCTGTGTACATTCTCCTCACCAAGTCCCTTCCTCGTGAGCCTCCTTTGTCCACTATGATTGAAAGTCTATCTATATGTAGATTTGTTTAATTACTGTAAATGACATGACAATTATTCCGTAGCTGTATTAGCAATACACATACACTCATTACGGCCCGACCAACAGGTTTAATCATTCCTTCTTTATTAATCCAACAAGCTGACAACAACACTGTTTGCTTTCCTGACTCCCATCGATTTGAAAACAGACCACAAACGAAGGAGGAGTTCTCATCTGATTGCGCCTCCATGCCATCAAGGTGCGACAACGATTTCATTTTACAACGCACCTCCTCGTTAGCTGTGGAAAACTTGTATTGACCACAGCAACGCTTCCTGCAAATTATTATCATTACAATCTGGCTCCCTGACTATCTGCCTGTAGCAGAGTCTAGTCCCTTAGCCCTGTTCTATGTCCTGGAATAGGGCATCAACGGCAGGTAACAGCCTGGTTTGGGGGGTGGTGGTGGTGGACTTCACTCTGAGACTAGCTAGCCTGGGTTGGTATCATGGGGACTGAGCCTGGAGGGAAGAGGTGTGGTTAGCTGAAGGAGGAAACGATCGGAGGCCCCCACCCTGAGAGGAGCGGTACTTGCTTGTTTGTAAGCCTCACCTATTCAATCATTCGCAATTTGCCGCCATAATTGAGTCCCACCGAGGAGGGACAAGTTTGGCAATTAAAGGTACAGCGGGTTGCAGCTGTGTTTCCCATGAGTTTCCCCGCCCCAGCCCTCTTTGTCTGTCTCTCTCTCGTTCAGTCTGTCTTTATCGCTTTCTCGCTCCTTCTCTCTCTTGAACCCTGCAATCTTTCACAGGAGGGGAGAAGGGGCGGAGAAGAGTTGTGTGGGGGGGGGCAATCCAAATTGAAACATCTGGGTTCCCATGTTGAAACAATGGCCCGGTTCCCCAGGCCCATTAGCAGGCCGATGAGTGAACCGTTAGCCGCTTTAACCCAGCATGTCTGGTTTTCTTGAAGGTCTTTAATCATAGCTTATCTGCACTAACATTACCTTGTCTCACTCCTTTAATTCTGCCAATTCTCTTTCCTGCCCCCCCCCCCCCCTCCACACACACAACTCCTAGCATGCATGTGGGTGTTAGTCTCGTGTAAGTAAGTCCTGTGTGGGGTTGGGTGTTAGTCTTGTGTTAGTAAGTCCTGTGTGGGGTTGGGTGGTAGTCTTGTGTTAGTAAGTCCTGTGTGGGGTTGGGTGGTAGTCTTGTGTTAGTAAGTCCTGTGTGGGGTTGTGTGTTAGTCTTGTGTTAGTAAATCCTGTGTGGGGTTTCTTTTTTTAATAATATGCATGATCTATCTTATTAACGTGATTGAGTTGGGTATATTCATAGTTGTTAGAGTTGCCCTAGTTTGGTGGGGATGCCATTTCCCAGACAGGGGATGAGATAACCCAGTACTGGTGGAGGGGTCAGGGGAGCTAGTTTCCCAGCCTGGAGAGGAGGTGTCCAGTACTGGTGGAGGGGTCGGAGGGTGTGTTTGGAATTAGTTTCCCAGCCTGGAGAGGAGGTGTCCAGTACTGGTGGAGGGGTCGGAGGGTGTGTTTGGAACTAGTTTCCCAGCCTGGAGAGGAGGTGTCCAGTACTAGTGGAGGGGTCGGAGGGTGTGTTTGGAGGGTGTGTTTTAGAACTAGTTTCCCTGACTTCCAGCGGGCCAGAGGCTGTTGTACAGCGGTTCAAGCTGCATGTGGATACAGTGTACACTTTGCAGAGGGGTCCGGGACGTTTGAGCTTGTACATGCACCCATTTCTCTTGAATCTGGTAGGGTTAGTTTTCCCCACCTCACGCGTCTCTATGAGTCTGCGTATCAGGCTTGGCAGAGCTGTTGTCTTCCCGGCACGTGAATTTGGTCAGCCCGCCTGCACTCACGTGTGATGTGTGAAGCCGGGCCACATGAGGAAGAATATCACCTGGTGGTTGATCTGCAGTTGGAGATACTTCCACGGTGGATGGAGGGCCTGGGTCGCGTGGTCCCTGTGCTGGACATCAGTGCTCCTGCGGTGGCGTGTTGCGGGTCCCAGGCTTCTTCCCTGGAAGGGGTGAGATGGAGGAGGCGGGTGGGAGTGTTTGGTCCAGGCCATCACTACAGGATGTTGGCGGTCTTTAAATCCTTGGTTTAATGAGAAGAGGGCAGCTGACGTCCAGTGGAGGATTGTAGAGGCTATTGCCTCTCATTGGCATCTGGTAAACCTGGATCCTATTGTCCGTTTTGGGTGTCCATTATGGTATGTGCAGAGCTGTTTGTCCAGTCCCCGATGGGCCCGGCTGTTTAACCTGATCATTGGTTGGTCCTCTTGCCTCAGGTGATACCCCTTCCTGTTCTTTATGGGTGGACTAAAGCAGAGATTTGTCAACGGGGCGTTGTTGTCTTTTTTATTTTGGCGTCAGGGGGCAGATTAATCAGCAATAAATACACCGAGAAATGACGTTCTGTGCCAGCCGTCTGTGGATGTGGTGTGCATGTTTGAGGGGCTGCTGGCAGCTAGACGGAGGGTTGAGTCGGCCTACGATGAGCCGGTTAGGAACCTTGAGCTGCTCACGGGTATATGGCCGTCCAGGGGAATTTTGTGTTCAGATTCTGTGGGGGATAATTAGTTGTTCAGCTTTTGAATGATGTTGGCACACGTTTTTGTTTCTCTAAAAATGCATTCTGTCGTGGGCTCCAGGACCCAATAAGGAGGTTTTAAATCTCCTAAAACTCTCCTAAAAGGACTAAAACTCCCTCTCCTCCTCACTCTCTCATCTCCTCACTCCCTCTCTCATCTCCTCACTCCCTCTCTCCTCTCCTCACTCCCTCCTCATAGTCTATAACCAACCATTGCAAAGAGAGTTTGAGTCCTTGAAGAAAGATACATTTGTCCCGTGTCTTTCTCTAACCGCATTGTTTTCCTCGGTTCTGATATTGCCGTAGAGCAACAGCGCCGTGCACTGAGGAAGCAAGTGATGACGCAACTGTCAACGTTATCGGAGAGACGAATGCTGGGTTGACATGCAAAGCCAGGCCAATCACGGCTCCCACTGGGTTTGGGTAAGTAGCGCTGTTGAGATATCATTACAGGCTAGTTGGTAGACCGTCTACGATATTGGGTGTAGCGCCCAGGAACAACTGCACCTGAAGTGTGTGGACGCAAACTTCCAATTCACTGTGGATGAAGACATCTGCTCCTAAGCGTGTCATGAATCATCAGGCTAACCTGTCTTTGATGCTTACAAGTTTTGATGTATTGATTGACGATGAAAGACTATCCTGGTAAAAGTGTGTTTCGCACCGACTCAGAGAACAAACGGAAGTATGGCTTTGGATGCCAGTGTTGAAGAAAGAATGTACGCAATATATGATTAATTGTGTCCTTTTCTGCTTTTGATCACCGTTAAAGGAAAACAATCAAAGCTGCCGACATTATGTGCATTGCATGCAGACGTTTTAAAACTGCCCGTGACCAGTACTTATTAATACATATTAAATAGCACACAGGACTCTTTTTCTTCCTTTGTGTTATTCTCATGTGGACAGATTTTTTTTCCCCAGCTTCTCTCCACTTCTATCCTTTTCTGTATCTCTCTCTCTCTCAAGAGAGGGTTGTCATAAGTTTAATTGCTGCAGGTGACACAGAGGTAGGAAAAACAGAATTAACCTTGTCAGCCCAAAGACATTCTCTCCCCTCCTACTTCCAACCCATCAATTAGACTTAAGTCATCGTGGCCCACGGCTACAGACAGCTTAGAGTCAGATACACCGGTCTCTAAAAGCAAAGAAAGACGAGAGAGAGAGAGACGGACAGAATCTGACAGCGAGAACAACAGAGGGGTAGGACTGAAAAACACACAGATAAAGAAAGATAGCGGCGTTTACAGAGCACCAACGAAAGATGGTGGGCAGACCCATAGAAGTTAATAACTGCAGGCTGTGTAAAATGATCCGACGTCAGTCGCGTTTAGGAAGGAAAGCACTTGTCTCTGTTTGAAGGTCACACTGGAGTACTGTACCAAGGCTCTCTGAAGAGGCTGCGGAGTTGAGAGCCCTGCCTTCTGCCCCTGCCTCCGAAAGCCTATGGGACATTATTTCCTCATATTATCATACTGTTCCTAAATAATAAAAAAAAAACTCTTCTTCACTAAAGAAGTGTGTTTCTGTGCATGTGCGCGCTTGTGTGTGCAGTGTTTACGGCAGGTGTACATCTAGGCTTCTTCGGTGTGTCTGCAAGCGCGCACAGAGCATGTGTGTGTGTGTGTGTGTGTGTGTCTGGTCTGCGTGTGTGAGGTTCACCTGCCCCCATAGTGATGTCTTTGTGTGGTTCTGTGGGCCCCTGACGCCAGCCTGCTTCCTGACAGTGATAATGGACCTTCCAGCCATCCACAACACACACTCACAAAGGCCTAAAAGCTTTCCTCCCCTCTCCCTTTCAACCCGCTCCACTTTTCCTATGGCATTCTTATCGCTTTGCCCTTTTCTCGCTGAAGCTTCAAACACACACACACACACACACACGCACTCACTCACAAACACGCACGCACACATGCAGCTATACAGGTCAAGTCATGTTGCTGAAAGATGACTGGCTGTGTGCTATCTCTTGCTTCCCTCATTAAAAAGACATGCATATTACATGAGAAAGAAAACCATACATGTTTAGTGTATCGCTTGACCTCAACACAGATGCTGTGAGAGCTCAGAGGCCATGGAGACAGGGCCCGGGCGGGGTTAGGGCATCTGCTAGACCACCTTATGACAATTACCGTTTCTGCCATTAGCCTTGTTGTGGCCCAAAACCGTTGCGGAACTGAAATGCTCAATTGTTTGCGTTCTTCCCCGCTCTGTTTCCACAGGACTCTTTAAGGAAGTGTATCACCTCCTTTGGCTAATTTTTGGTCTTCTTCTTGGGTTGGGGCCCGCTGTCTCACTGGGGGCCCGCTGTCCTAAGCGCCACTGGGGGGCCCACTGTCTCAAGGGCCACTGGGGGCCCGCTGTCCTAATGGCCACTGGGGGGCCCACTGTCTGAAGGGCCAATGGGAGGTCCACTGTCTCAAGGGCCACTGGGGGGCCCGCTATCTCAAGGGCCACTGGGGGGCCCGCTACCTCAAGGGCCACTGGGGGGTCCCCTGTCTCAAGGGCTACTGGGGGTCTCGCTTTCTCAAGGGCCACTGGGGGGCTCGCTATCTCATGGGCCACTGGGGGGCCCGCTGTCTCAAGGGCCACTGGGGGGCCCGCTCAGTCAGCCTCTCTATGCCTGACTCTTCCTGCCTCTCTTAAGTATTTTTCACAGGCTGATAAAAAAAATAATTGCTGCCCCCAGGGCTCCGAATACATTAACACCACAAAGAGACGCACTGGATCACATTACTCAGCCCGGACCAACACGTCTCTGGACTTAGGGGTCAAACAATGGGAATTGTGTGTGTGCTTGCGGAAGGGGGCCGGCGGATGGAATGCCCACCGTTTCGTTAGTATGTGATCCTCTTGTATTCCCGTCTCCATGTCGGGGGACCTCATCCGCGACAGCGCTCGACTGCAGCCCGGCAACGCAGCCATGGGGCCGAAGGGGAGGGGCCGCATGGAAGGGGAGGGGCTGCATGGAGTCAGGTGAGCGTGAACCCGCCAGAGCTGAGCTCTGCTGATGAAAGCTGAGGAGAGGGTAGAGCTGAGTGGCCAGAAGCTAAGCTGTAATGCCTGACTGCTGTGTGTGTGCGTGCATGTGTTTGAAAGAGACAGAATGTGGAATAAGACACCTGTTGCATCTTTCTCTCTGCTGACAAGATGTCTTCCCAAAGAACATACATTTATTGGTATCTTGGAAGTCTGGGAGACAGCAATGTGTGCGTGTGTGTGTATGTACCGCATTTGTTACTTATAGCATCCTGCTTCGGTTAACTGAAGCAAAGTTTCTTTTGCTCTCACAAGACCTAAAATAACCCCTTCAGGTGATTTCAGTGGAATAGCCTGTTTACAGATGTCACTGGATTCGTACTAGCACTCGACAATACCCAGAACTGCAATGCTGCTCCAAGATCTGCTTCAGCCAGGGTGTGTTTGCTTATTTTTAGCTGATCAGAGCACAAAAGCCCCAGATAATAATACAGAGGGAGAACAGAGAGGTTTTGAAAGTGGTCTTTTGAAAGAAATCCAGGGACGTGGGGTCTGTACTTCCTGTAGATTCTTTCTGTGAAGCTTTTAAGAAAATGACAGTGTTTTTGTCCCACCTTTCCAGTAACTGCTGCAATTTCCTGAAGTCGAAGATGTGCCGTTACTTAAAATAGAAACAACATGATAACAAATGATGAAGTTGACATTTGGACTGAATTTCAAGAGCTAGCATTCATATGTACACCGAGGGTCCTTGTTCACCCTCAATCCTACAGAATCGTTCTGTACCTGTACACAGAGAGATAAGTCCCTGCGTATAGGTACAGAAAACAATTATTGTTGATAAAAGTTAGAGAGCAGATATGATATTTTGCTCCCACATCTACACACGGCCACAATTAATATGCTGTTAAAGAAATGCACTGAGATTTATATTACAAGTATTTTACGATTTATTCTGCAATTGTTTATCCATATGTGAACGTTGAGATGTGTCTTTTCCTGCGCTTCTGTCCTTTCCACCAAGGTAAGTTAGTATGCATTTATTGAAATAGATTCTGATTCAAATATAAACTAGGTGTTTGTCTGCCATGTGTACATGCACATTGTGTTTGTAGCTTGAGGCAAGTTTGTTCATTCTGTTGGCAATCAATTGTCTGTTGTCCACAGACATCAGCAGGCGTGGGAGAAGTTCACGTACCACGCCGCCCTAGGAACTCCATGTCAGGCTTATAGTACCGGCTGCTGTGTTGGTTGGGAGAGCAGTGTGACAAAAGTGACGAAGCCAGACACTACAGCCCCGCAGAGCATGCGTTGTTACATTTAATTTACAATAAAATGTCAAACCTTCCTTTTAAAAGGTCCGTAACATATTTATCAACAGGCTAAAATCTGGGCTAGCAAGTAGACCAGACAAAAGCCCCTTCAGTCCCCACTTACACCAAACGGGAACTCTGGATCGATATGGTGATGCTATTGGTATTGGTAAACTAAGTAAACATGTACAATTGGCCTGAGCCACTCAGTTAAAGGTTATCACCACTTGCCACTGAGCACAGTCGTTCCACAGCCGGCACCAAATACTTGCTTAACGTTATCTACTCTCTCTACGAACACGTTGGCAAAAGCGTACTTACCTTTTGCCTGGATTGTAGGCTCCTTGAAGAGAGTGGGTGATAGAAAAAGACCCAATAAACATCCCACATGGGCCCCAGCCTTGTTTCTAATTGGCTTAGATTCCTCCCAATGTTCCATCCAATGGAAGGCCTCATGATACGGGTTCAAAGCTGAAGTGATTATTAAGATACAAAAGTACGTCCCACTCTACTGTACATCAAAATAACTGTTTGCACAGCATACCAAAGAAAAATGGGAACAGTGACAAAACACACAACGTGTGTTTGACAAACTTACATGTAGCAGAAGCCAGAAACAAACACTCATTTTTGTGTGTGCGAGTGTCTGTGGGTTTGTGTGTGTTTGTGTATATGTTTTTTGTGTGCAGTATGTGGGTTTGTTCGTTCCGTCTTCGGTCCCCTATGGTTAACGGTGCCCAGGGCACTCTGATGTGTTCAGTGGCATCACTGCTTTGGTTTCCACATGAGTAACTCAGAAAGCATATTTAACACCCAAAGGACCAGCTGGGGCGATGAATACACACATTTTGTTGGGAAAAAGTAGATAGTCTATTGTTGTTTGTCTAATTTTAAAGAGAATTGTTACAATTGTGCCTTTTGGAAATGTTTGCTAGACACTTCTCAGGTTTATTAACCAACATATACATATAGTGTGTGTGTGTGTGTGTGTGTGTGTGTGTGCGTGCTTGCTCCCTTCTCCTCATACAAATGTGAAAAATGTACCATAAGCCAGCTTAGTGGAATCAAAACATTGCCCTCCCAATCACCATTAATCGTATACAATTTTACATAATGTAGAATGTTTGATTACTTCCGTAATTCGTTGTGCCTGACATGGCTTTGCACTGTATTTTCCTTCCTCTGGACCACAGCTCACCCCAGATATGAAGTACGTTGTAAAGGTTTGGACACACTTTCAGGAGAACAGCACAAAGAAAGCAATGGTTAGCGCAGTGATGACAAATCGTGTGTGTCCATAATGTTGACCTGTATATCTATTTTCAATGTATTTTCTTTTAAAAGAGATTGACTAGAACTGGAGCGGCAGTATTTTGCCAGCCCCTCTGTCCCCCGGCAATGCACAAAGCCCGTCTAAAGTATTGTTTACCCACGTAAACTCTTAATTAACCGATTGACTGAATTACCTCTCCACCATGACCTGACATCATTCCCCTGCGGGTGGGGGCAGAGGAGAGGGCATGACGGGGGTATAGAGAGGCGAGGGGATTGGTCAAGCCCCTGTTCCATTGGCCCTCCTCCGGGTTATTTTCAGGAAGTGGGGTGGGTCTAGTGGGAGGAGACAGGTCCACATCACACTAAGTGGAAAGGCAGGGCTGTGGTGCTGAGACCCCCATATCCCTCCCCGGTGCACTCGTCCTTTTCTCCTTTTCACCTCCCCCTCCCTCCTCTTTTCTGTCTCCCCCTCTTCCATTTTATTTTCTCCTTTGTCTGGGAAAAATAAGCCTCTAGTAAAAAATGATATGGGGGCGGACCTAATTCACTGTTGGGACTAAACTAAAAAAGGACAAAGTACAATACATTCCTAAATGTTTTGTAGTTCTCTCAAAAGAGGCCTTAAAACTCCTGTGTGTCTTTGACCTGAGCGAGTGCTGCCATTTAAACCACAGATGTTTGCCGAATCTGATTATACAGAAGGGTGTGTTCATTTACAAAATTAAATTCTTCACTTTCACTTTATCATTGGGTACATTTTAACAGAAAACATTCAAATTAAAAGCCGAAGATGTCTGTCATTGAGCCCCTCCCTCATATGGTCCTCAAACCAGCACCAATCCCAGTCTCCCCACATGCCGTGTCTTGCTGCACCAGTCACTCAATAGTCCAGCAGCATAGTCCAAGAAGCCCGGGTTCTCCTTCCGGGAGAAACCAGTAGACAGCCATAGTCTCTTGGGCCTTCTGTCATCTTAGAACTAAAACCCCCACATCATTTTCATCAAGAAAGTGTTTGCCATTGCTAAAATAAGCTTTGTTTTAATGGCTCTGTGATTGCTGTATGGGAGACTCTAGTAATGGCTCTGTGATCGCTGTGTGGGAGAGTGCAGTAATGGCTCTGTGATCGCTGTGTGGGAGACTCTAGTAATGGCTCTGTGATCGCTGTGTGGGAGAGTGTAGTAATGGCTCTGTGACCGCTGTGTGGGAGACT
>JACXGK010014018.1:0-12132 GCA_016801125.1 Novumbra hubbsi
CAGTCTTCCTGTGTCTTTCTCTCTCAGTCTTCCTGTGTCTTTCTCTCTCAGTCTTCCTGTGTCTTTCTCTCTCAGTCTTCCTGTGTCTTTCTCTCTCAGTCTTCCTGTGTCTTTCTCTCTCAGTCTTCCTGTGTCTTTCTCTCTCAGTCTTCCTGTGTCTTTCTCTCTCAGTCTTCCTGTGTCTTTCTCTCTCAGTCTTTCTGTGTCTTTCTTTCTCTCCATCTTTCTCTTACTGTCTCTCTCTCTCTCTCTCTTTCTGTCTTTCTCCAGTGACACTGAGAAAAATTATTAATAATTTGGGTTTTCAAATTCCACCACTCTGCGAAGTGTGACGTTAATCTTTTATCATCTGCTCTCTCCTATTTCCCATTCTCTTTCCCCTGTCTTTGCCTCTCTTTTTCTTTCTCCCCCATCTCCCTCTACCTCTCTTTCTCTCTCCCGCCCTGTGTCTGTGTCCCAGCATCCTCCCTCCCCTAATGATTCATATTTCACATCCACCTCCATCCAGTCTGTCTCCACTGGTTCTGCCACCACAATTGATGATCTAAATTGGCTGAGAGAATAGAGGCAGACAGGTACATACATGACTGTGTATACGCAATCACACCTGCTCCTACTCTTATCTCTGTCTCTCAGCAACATACACACACACACACACACACACACAATACCACACACAATACCACACGCAGTCATAAACACACAGACACACAGTCAAACATACACACAATTCCCACTCACTCACCATTACACACGCACATTTCCAGACGCACGTTTCACACACACACACACACACACACACAGGCAGTCAGACATCAACGGGGTCACGGTTACACACACACTCAGTTGGACGGGATGGAGAGAGGCGGAGAAGAGATTTAGACGAGGAGATGCAGTGAGAGATGACACACACACACACACTCCCCTCTGTCTTTCCCTTTGATCTCCCGCTCTGCCCCACACTGCATATTAAGAGGCCTGGGACCTGTTTGGTATTCCATAGGGGGCAGCAGCGATGCCAGTCTCCATATCCTCTCCCAGCTTCTCCCTGGAAGAGACCAAAAACCCCTCTGTCTGTCTCGAGATCCTTATCCAACGAAACGGGTCTGAAATAGCCTGCGAACAGACGGGGCGGGAGTGGGGAAAGGCAAGGGGGAGAGGGAGGGGGAGAGGAGGGAGGGATAGAGGGAGTTGAAGGGGGAGGGAGAGGCATTAGGTCCAGTCAACACAGATGGAGTGAAGGAATAAGTGAGTGTGCGTGTGCGTGTAAGTAAGTTAGCAGGTGAATGTGGGCGTGTGTGTTTCTGTGTGTAGGGAAAGAGAAGCAGCGGTGGAGACATCAGCAGAGAGAGGAGAGGTAAACAGTAATATCACAACGGCCCATTAAAACAGCATTCTTTCTACATATACTCTCTCTTTCCTCACCCCCCCCCCCGCCTACCTGGCTGAAGGAAAGAGGGAGAGATTTAAGCAGAGGGTGAGTGAGTTAGAGAGACTGGGAATAAGACAAACAGAATTAGAAAGAGTGAGCGAGTGAGTGAGGGAGTTTGGTGGTGGGTAACTGCTCAATGTTTGGCATTAGGATGACTTTAAATCTCTCTCTCTCGCTCTCTCTCGCTCTCTAAGCCCTGGGGATGGCACAGCTTTAGTTAAACTGCTCTATTAAATGGTGCCTGCTGAGAAAATCAAATTATAACTTCCTTTAATCAGCGAGTATCAGTGGCCCACACAGCCAGCTCTATAAGGAGAGGGGGGGGGGGGTGAGGAGACAGAAGGTGGGAGAGAGAGAGAGGAAGGCGGAAGGGGGGTGAATAAAGAGAGAGAAGAAGGGGTGAAGAGATCGAGAAAGGGTAAAAAGACGTGGGGTGGAGAGAGAGAGAGGGGACCTGAGGGAGAACGATATGAACCTGTCTCCTGTCTGCTTTGGTTCCCATGGCAACAATATGGGGGGTGTCGTGGAATGTCTGTATCCATCGCTTCCCCTCTAAACATTCATAGAATGGAGAAACAGACAGAGGAAAAGATACAGAGAAAGAGAGGGGGAGAATACAATACCACGGGTGTTATTACTAAATGACATTTTATTAGATATATTTACTGGCGGCGCCGCTAACTGTGTCTTCAGACACCGTCCGTCATTGTGACGGTGTAATTCCCTCTGTCAGGGGTTTACCAGCAGTCTCCCTATGCCCTCCTAGGGTAGACGTCATACCTGTTCAATCATCAATCCATCTCGTTAAGGCCTGTCCCAATCACCTGTCCTGAACACTGACGGGACCGTTGGTGTAACGTCCCAACGCAGGCGGACGGGGGCCTCTGCGGCGCGCGCTGGTCCGGTAATTGACGTTGTTTCAAATGTTACCAGGCGTTTCCACTCACCTGCTGGAGGGGAGCAGAACGGGGGAGCGGGTAGAAAGGCTTGGGGGAGGATAGACACCCGGAGTTGAATGACACATGAGCACAAATAAATACATACTTTCCATTTTACTGCACGTGTGTCAGTAGGTGAAAATTGATGTTTTGTGTGTTCAGTTTAAAGAGGACAATACCGGTGAAACCCATTCGACCAAATGTGGAGGAACGAAACAGGGAAGAAACAAAATTACATTAAGAAAGTAAATAACAATGTCCTACAGACGGGAGCTTGGATGCCGAATGCTTGTGGAATCCAGGAGAAAATAGAACAGAATAACAGAAGATTCCTTATCGCCCAGCGAGGATCTCTGTAGTGGCGCTTGACTGTTACTCATAGCAACACTGCATACCATGATAAAAGGCTGCCAGTTGATTGGTCGGACAGCGGAGCTCCGGTGTGTGACCTCATCGGTGTGTGAGTGAGATCACTGTCTGTATTTTGATAACCATGTTGAGTGAGGCTTCTTTCACCACTGCAAAATCTGCTAATGAACTTACAACACCAACCCAATAGACCCAAAACATAAACACCACAGTGGTTACATGCCAGCATTTTTTCCCTCGATATGGCAGACATTTCATTTTTTGTTTTTTTTATAAACGTCTGACTTGATTTATAAAACAGAACTCCCAAAAAGATCCATTAGTTACAGTCATCATAAAAGTGGGTGTGTGGCAACACAAGATGCCAGGATCAAAAAGTCTACCCGAGGTTTTCAGAAAAAAGATCATTGACGCTCAAGAGTCTGGGAGTCTGGGATGGGTTACAAAGCCAGTAACACGCAATTGAAAGTACATAATTCCAATGCCAGACACATCATCTACGAACAGGTCGTCTTAATATGTAAGAAACAGCTACATGAAGTCGTTTCATTTGAACGGGATTACACCAAGTATTGAACGTGTGCATGTTTCTCCCCACTGTGAAAAAGCTGTTGATTTTTGATGAAAGCATGATCGCAAAGTATTATCTTTCAGTGTCATTTGTTTAATTGGGTTACCTTTACCGGTGAACTGTGTTGAAGTGAAGAGCACATATCCAAATGTCCAAATATGTAAAAGAAGAACCTAGGGGGTGACCTTTCTCACATGACCTTATACTCCATATGACAATTCACATTCCCTTTACTGCAGAATTGTATTCCTGCTGTAGCAAACTCTCTGAGATTAAAATACAGCACCTATGCCTCTCTGTATTGAGGATGCATTGAGAGGGATTGTGATGAGTGGTGAGGAGAAATGACATTACCGTGACAGTAAAAACCCACCCTTTTGTGTGTCAGTGTGTACTGCCCTTTTTGTGTGTATGAGTGTGTTGCTCCTTTTAGAAACATCCGTGTGGCTTGGACTAGGCACCCCCCCCACCATTCCCATCATGCAAGGCGGCTCCTCTAAGACCACTGACCAGGCACGTTTGGGCGTGAATAGGTAATCGATTAGCACAGCCTAGCCTGGTCTACCGGAGCAGCCTCACCAGTAGTTCTCAGCTGTTGGCACCAGGATTTTTGTACCAAAGCTTTCTGGGGGGAAAAAATCATGCATGGTATATTGACCGAACATGTTGCAATTATCATTAAGCAGATACACCATTGTTGTGATTAATAATGGGATACAGCACAAATGTTCTTACACCATGAACGTGGATCATGTGTTCGGGACGTCAGAAATCTGCTAACTACCCCTGAGACTACATGTACTTCTATATAAAAAACACTTTAATTGAAGAACGTTTGTTTTCTAGATTACGTTCACAATTATTTACACACACCTCATGAGGGTTACTATGTCCAAGATGAGTATTTTAGCTGCGTAAGTTCACATTAAAATAAAACATTTTGTTGTGGTCTTGAACCACTGCGATACACTATACTGAAGCCCCACCATCAGTCTGTACAGCCATGTCTCCCAGGATGGCAGCGTTTACTAAACCCTTAAATAATGCAGATGGTAATGTGATAACAGAGCAGTCAATGTTGGTGTCCTGCTTTACCACATACACATACAGAATACAGACCAAACTCCCCCAACAAACATCAACATGCGTATGTGCACACACACACATAACATAACCAGGGCCAAAGAATCACCAATTTATTTAACCAATTCTGATGGAACTGCAGGCAATGATGGAGTGTACCGTTTTTCTTCTTTAGCCAGCTGCGCTAGCAATTAGCCACGATCCACAAGGTGTGCCGTTACTAGCCCTGTCAGGAACTTATTAGCCCCAAGCTAAAGGTCTAGATTTTTTCGCTGGACTCGCCAAGTAGACAGTATTTGAGTTCAGTACAGGAGGTGGAGCCTCTGGTTCTGTTTGCTGTTCTCCGCTTCCAATGAAGCAGTCAGAGAGCGGGAATACTGGAGAGTGGGAATGCTGGAAAGTGGGAATGCTGGAAAGTGGGAATGCTGGAAAGTGGGAATGCTGCACAGTCAGAGGAGCGGGCGGGAAATCTCTGCTAGTGTGCATGTCTAATGCAACCCAGTCTGGGAATAATGCATGTCAACTGTTACTACAAAGCGGGCTTATCAGAAACACACACACGCGGTGTGTTTGAGTGTGCACAGAAACACAAACACATGCACGAAGACACACACACAGACATCCTCATGCACTCGATCCGTAGACGGAAATCCACAAAGAGAGAGAGAGACGGGGAGAGAGGACGGGGTGGTATGTGTGAGAAAGAGAGATGGGGGAGAGAGGACGGAGTAGTGTGTGTGTGTGTGTGTGTAAAAGAAAGAGGACGGGTAGTGTGTGTGTTAAGGAGAAAGAGAGATGGGGGAGAGAGGCTGAGGTGGTGTGCATGTGTGTGTGAGAGAGAGGGGGGAGAAAGGATGGGGTGGTGTGTGTGTGTGAGAGAGAATTAGAGAAAGGGGGAGAAACAGGGTAAGAGGACAGGGTGGTGTGTGTGTTTGTGTGATAGAAAGGGACAGAGAGAATGAGAGAGTTAGAAGACCAAGAAAAAAAGACACAGCTCCGTTCACGGTTTTTATGCCGTCACTGATCTGCACTAACGTGCTCCAACATGTTTAATGTAACCATGGCTGCTTAGTCAAAAAAGTCCCAAATATGCAGGGCTAGTCTAGCCTAGGAGAGCTCCTGTTGTTCACGTGTCCCCACGTACAATGGCAGTGGGTAGATCTGAAAATATATAAACAATGTCTCCTCAGAATTTTGTTTGACATAATCTCTGTCTTCACCACAGCGAATCTCAACCTTCACACAAGACAAGACTTCTGTCCGGCAGTCTGAGCTTTGCTGAATAGCCACCCTCTTCCCTCATCCCCTCAGCCTTTGTCCCCACAGAACACTCCAGATGACAGCAATGTAAAGTATAGAGACTACTCGCTCTGTGGTATTTTTTGTGGATTCTTCAATAGCAATGACAACAAGCTGGTTCAATAATTGAATCTCATGTCCTGCGGGTTGTTGTAGAGTTCCCACTGGCATTACAGCTTCTTTGAAAGCATAGGATTGTCTTCTATTTATTTGTCTCTCTCTGGTCTGTCTGTCGGTAGAGAATCATGTTTGACAAACTCACCCCCAATGTCCCAATCACAGTACAACTGTCGACTGGCACGTGAATTTGGAAGGTTGTTGCAACGTTATCATCACGTGATAAGGGTTTGCCATGGGCAGCAGTATGTAACACAGAAACACACACAGGTATCGGGTTGATAAACTCATCATGGTGGAATTAGTGAAGAAAATCATTGAATAATCTCTAGCAAAGGCTTGTGGGTAGAAATGCAAGTATTGTCAAATCCTATTCCATTAGAACACATATTCTATTAGAACACGTATAAGCGGTCACACAGGTCTGTATCTATTCTCTTTTTTCTCTAACGTATAATCCGAAATGTCACTCTACACTTAACCCCTTAAATCCCTAATTTTAACAAATTTCCTCCCAACCCGAACGTAAAGCCTATTCCTAAAATAGCAACCTTCCTCCGGAGGACTGTAGAAATGTCCTAACTTGTCAACCAAAAAAAGGAGCGGGCTATAAGCTGGCCAGGGCCTCTGAGGAGAGCACAGACATTAAGCACAGGCAATCTGAGTGGTCCTCGTCAATATTTCATCAAGATACATTTCAAATGTAATCCAAATGTGTAATCATGACAACTGGGGATCGAACCGATTGCCGTGTTTATGCATGGTTGCGTGTGTGTATGTTTGCATGTGCGAGTGTAAGCTATTCAATTTATTATAGAGAAATCAAGACACAGCCTACCTCTTCTGTCTCTACGGTTATACGGCCATCTTAACTCTCTTTGGACATAAGCGTCGTCTACGTCTTGCTTTAATTAATAACTCCTGGGTGGTGCCTGTTTGTGTCACCGTGCTCGGCATTCAAACACAAACATACTGAGGGGGAAATGAGGAGGATGGAGGAAGACAATGCAGAATGTTTTACAGGCTAGTCGGCACTACCTGCTTTGTATGTGTCTGGAAACCAAAATCACCAATCGCCTGAGGGCTTAAAATCAAAGTAAACAATTGAAATCACAGGCTGTTCCAACTTGGATTTCATCACAGCAACTCCCAATGTGACTCAGTGGTGCGTATGACCCCCACGTGCCTGTATGCACTCCCGACAGGGTCTGAGCATGCTCCTGATGAGACGGCGGATGGCGTCCTGGTGGATCTCCTCCCAGACCTGGATCAGGGCATCGGTGAGCTCCTGGAGAGTCAGACCATTATGTTTGGTACATTTGGTCGGAAACATGCACACCAGTAGCACGCTGGAGGTAGTTTTGTAGAGCTCTGGCAGTGCTCCTCCTCACACCAAGGAGCCGATACCGGTCCTGCTGTTGGGTTGAAGCCCTGTCCAGCTCTCCTGGGCCGCAGGTAACGCCTCGTGCTCAGAGTAATGACAAGGACACTAGCAAAATGCAGAAGAATCAGTCAGGAAGGACAAGGCGAGAGCAATTGTCTGTGGCCACCACCTGCAAAAAACACTTTTCTTTTTGGCTCTCCATTGTACCTGTTGTCACTTTCATTTGCACCAAAACAGGCGACATTGATTTACAATTGCTTATGCTTCCTAATGGGACAGATTGATATCCCTGAAGTTTAATTGATATGGTGTTATACTGATGATTATGTGTTCCCTTATTTTTATTTATTTATTTGCAGTGTGTGTGAGACAAGGAATGAGCGATGTGTGGTCTTGCGCAGGTAATGGTACGTGGCCTGTTAAGCCTGTTTTATGTTCACACAGTACACAAGGTGGTTGTAAAAGTTGTTTATCATGTCAAACCAGTGGAATATGATATTTGAATATTCAAAAGCTTACATGTCCGTGTTTTCTGCCCTGAGAGGGCATTTGTGGTCCATTCTCACAGGCACACAGACCTGACCTAGAATTGCTACTTAGAATTCGGAATAAACCAACACGCTAGGACGGCGGGGGAGGCGGCTGGAAATCTTGGCTCTGGATATAATGTAGTAGGACCGCTGGAAGCTCAAGCAAAGGGGGGAGACATATCTCTTTTATAACATTGTTCGAAAAATGTCTCTATTTTAATACTAAAATTAGGTTATAGAACGTAGCGTACTAAGCAAAGCACGCCCGAGGAATCATTCCAGGTGAGTTTTTGGGAAAAGTGTTTCTGTTGCTGCTCACCTCCTGGCAAAGCTACACGCGGGTCCTCCTCCCGGGGACATCTCAGTCCAGTATCCGCTCTACCTCTGTCTCCGAAGGATGGCTACAAAACCAACCGTACCCAGTCTGGCAGAAGGATATATCGTTTCTTCATATCAACGGTGATTTTCTCTAGTGATTACGGCGGATTATTCCAAACAACGTTGACAGGATGTGATATTACTCGCGGAGGAATATGGCTTTTTTACGCTTTACTGGAGGAGGACGGATCGTGCCTCGCGAAAATGAAAATACCGTGCAGCATGCATGTGCCACATTCTTCAACACAATTATGCGCAAGCATTTTAAAATACAATTTATGCTAGGTTTAAAAGGGCGTAGGCTATCATAGTTCCACGATGGGCCTAACAAATGTGTAGGGCTAGCTTACCCTAATAGGCTATCTACACAGAGAACCTATGCTACGTTTTGAAATCGGACGAATTCGGTAACGACAACATTGCTACATTGTAACTGTATTGAACTTGAAAATGTAACACTGCTTTCTGTGGGAGTGGCATTTTTTTTCGGTTAGACAAAGCATAAAATATTTCTCTTGAATTATTGTCTCTACGTGCGCTGATTTGGACAAGCAGGGTTGTGCCTATGGCAGCCGCCGCGAGAGCCCCCCTCTCGGGGCCGACTTTGTTTGCGCTGGCCGGGGATGTGGGTTAGAGAGCTGTAGCCTTCCCTTCCCCCAGCTCTCTGGCGAAACAGGAACAACTTCTTCTAGGAGAAAAAGTTGCTGGAGTTTGGAGCGCCCTGAAATACGGAGGCAAATGGTAGCCAGTGAGACGCTGAGATTTCAGGGGGGCACTGTTTCGGGGTCTTTCGTTTGTTTCAGGAGTTTCTTTCACTCGTTTTCAAGCTGGGCCTCCAGTTATTTTTTTGGACCGTTTATTAATGGCTGACACTAATGCTGTATACTTGATATATATATACCTACAGTACTCAATAGGTGGCCGTATCTTGTAAGCCTTTTATAAAGTCAATTTTACAATTGGGACACTTAAAGCGATTGTACTCCGCGTGCCAGCAATGTAGCCTAAACTAATCAAGCGAGATATATGATTGTGTTAAAATTGCTCCTTTGACGAGCTGCAGTATGGTTGGATTTCGTCTCCGCCCCAGGCACGTTATTGATCAAGTCACGTTACCTGATTGATTGGCAATAGAACACACCTCTGGTTACCCTGCATCCTAACCTGTCTTTGATGACCACAGAAAGACGTTGTAGTGGTCACCTCCAGCCCCTAGAGACTGCTTCTTTTGTTCCACCACCAACACACCTGAATCAACTAACACAACTGCTTACGATTAGTGAAGTCACTGAGCGGTAATCGTTCTGAGCTGTAGAAGCCTGTCTGTTCTCCGGCTAGTTCTGCAAAAAAAAAAAAAAGAATACCTGGTCCTATATAGAATGGATTCTACTGTAGGGAGGCCCGAGCTGGTCTTCATCAAGACTCCTTCTGTTTCTTTCAGGTGTGTTTTTGTATGCGTTGACCCGTGCCTGTGAGGGTTTTCCCGGTGACAGAGCAAGGATCGGCTCCCGTGTTTGGCCTGTCTTTTGCCAGAGTGGGAGGAGTCAGAGTTCAAAGGTGGTGGCTCTGGGGACCAGGGCTGGATCTCCATATGAGGCCCTGCTTAGAGGGCTGGGGAGCGACCGAGGTAAGATATCAATAACAATGGCCTGTGTGTTTCTCTTTGACTCTCTTTAACTGACACACACAAGCACAACAACGTATTACATTTGCCTGGTTCAGTGCCTGTTGAACACTCGTGTAGGTTGAGGTGATGCCTGGATTGTTTCTGGCCTGGCAGTGTTGTGTTTGATCTGTTCATACTGAGGATGGAGGGTCAGGGCGTTCTGCCTGAGAAAACCCTCTACGTTGTTTCTTTATCTAATCCAAGTGTTGGCAACAAACCGAAGCCGTGGAGAAACCAGAAAGGAATGCATATGGATGTATCGAGGACAATTTGTCATTCTCCTCAGTGAATTGGCCTCTTATGGTTTCCATTTCGTTTACTTTAATGGCTCTTTAAAATCTAAATCCGGGTGTCAGACTGTCCTCGAATCAAAATAGGAGGATCAGAGCTAAAGAACCATGTCCGTGTTCAGAGAGAATAAAGGGGATTATGTAACGCAGTTTGAAACACACATTAGATCAGTAAAACGGAGCTATGACACGACATAAGGAAGCGGTCTTTTCATATCTAGGTTGTGAGTCATTCTCCATCGCAGCGAGAGCTGCTGTGTCTGTTCCAGATAACATTCCTCTCCGTTTAACCTTCAGCACACCACCCAAATCTGCCTTTAAACTTCAGCTGACTGGTTACACTCTCCAATCTCTTTTGACATGTGCCCCTTTGCCTCGTCTCTCTATAGCTGTTTTAACAGCTGAGCTCTATAGACAGGCAGTATTGATCCTGTCATGTCATACAGGCTGCGTGCGTGTGTGTTTGGCCAACCTCAGGGCTGTGTCTGTGTCAGGCTGTAGCTGTCAATCATCCTCTGTGTGGCTTTGTGCTGATTGACAGTTGGGCCTCGGCACAGGGCTCCCCTAACCCAAGGTAGGGAGTTTGAGATGGAACTGAAGTGTGTGCTAGCATTCCGTCAGCGTGGTAGCCATTAGCTTGGCTGCTAGATCCTGGCTGACACTGCTGGAACACAGAAGACCGTCCCTATTGTTAGAGCAGGATTGTGGTCAATAGGCACCGGGCCAGAAAGCCACTGAGTTAAGGGATGGTGTTAAGTCAGTTGTTGGGTTGAAAAAGAGTCTGTAAGGTTCCGGCTGGTTGGTTTGCTATCAGGTCGGGCACTTACAGGGTTCCACAATCCTGGGCTACTGCATTTGTGCCTCAGAACCTCCCATAACATTGTTCTCCAATAGGACTGGGGAAGACCCACGAACACCTTCTCTCCGCAGGGCCAATGTAGGAGGAGGAGGGAGAAATGACTTGGGTATACACGATTTCCTGGCATTCTACTGGGCAGGTGTACTGTGTCACAGATGTACCGACAGGCCGCGTTGCGTGTCCTGTGCCTGAGGTCAGACGGGTCTGCCATCGCGTCCCACGCTGCTCCCATTCCCCAGGAGAACTAATCGATGACACGGCCTCACTTCAGCGGGCATCGCCAGGCTGCGGGGCGTGTAACGGCCGTCGCCCTGTCCCGCCGTTGGAAGTCTTGTTGTGCGTCCGGGGGGAGCATCCGCGTCGTGTCGCCGGGCCTGTTTCTCGGAGGAGAGGGGAGTTTGCTTTGTGTTCCCCAGTCGGTATCCGCAGGCCCTTGAAGGTCCCCTCTGACATCTGGGATTTCCCATGATGCTCAGGGCCGCAGGGAGACGTCCGCGCGGCGTCAGCTAGGGAGGAATGTGGCCAGAGTGTGGGAGCGACCGGAGGGAGGGAGGGACAAAGGGAGTCAATGTAGAGAGGAGGCGTCTGAGGGAAGTGGAGGAGAGGAGCTAGTGTGTGAGCACACTTGGAGGCATCGCGTTAAGATCCTACATACTGTAATATGAAACAAAAACGTATGTTCAGGTTCTAACGTGTGTGTGTTCCATGTTTATGTATTTGGATTAATTTGGAATAACTTTATTGTGCTGTTAGCTTTAAAGAACGTTACTGGCTAAGTTTCCCTGTCCGTAAAGAAACCGGCGGCCTCTCATTTGAGCCGAGTGGCTCTCCCTCCTTTCACGGCTCCTTCTATCCAACTCAAATATAATTTGTGATAGAGGTGAACGTTGTAGCCTGAAGTCTATATTGATGTATTTGTTTGATTCTATTGTTTGCTTTGTCCCGAATATCCAATTCAATATAAAAATAAGCAGCAGGATCTTCCTCATGTATCCCTTATGTAGTCTATTCCTCGTTTATCCCTTATGTAGTCTATTCCTCGTGTATCCCTTATGTAGTCTATTCCTCGTGTATCCCTTATGTAGTCTATTCCTCGTGTATCCCTTATGTAGTCTATTCCTCGTGTATCCCTTATGTAGTCTATTCCTCGTGTATCCCTTATGCAGTCTATTCCTCGTGTATCCCTTATGTAGTCTATTCCTCGTGTATCCCTTAT
>JACXGK010014019.1:0-12121 GCA_016801125.1 Novumbra hubbsi
CCAACACCTGTAAAACACGCACACAATGAAGACACAGAGAATTGAGTAAGTTTATACTTGCAAGGAGAGTGCTCAGAGACTGCTCAGTTACAATCATCCAACACACTCTGAAGCAGCCTCTGCTCACCTTGCCCTTTATTTGGTTAGGAACGCCCTAGTTACATGAGGTTTCAACTTCTAAGGGGAAGGGTATGAATACTTAATCTACCAGTTGAAACCATTCCTTCATACCAAAACAGTAATATGTTAATCAGTAGATGCTACAGTTGTCTTCTTTCACACGCCGTTTGGTCGGGTGTCCCCACATCCTTCTCCTTCAGCCGGTTCCTTTCGCAGGTGCTGTCGAAACAGTCTGCATACTTCCTTGCAGCGTCAGCTGTCCTGTAATCATTCTCACACACACATATTAGCTAGAACCATAGTTAGCTTATACTTATAGGGATAAGTGATAGATAGGTAAGAAGAGAATAACTTATTTACAATACTTCCAACAGTGACTTGGGGAACCAACTGCGGATATCAATCATGTGCAGTAGCAGGGAACTAGAAGTCCTCTACAAAGAACATTGTGGTTACTTGTTTTGCAGTGGTTCTGCAATCCCGTCGTGTAGAAGTCTGACATGCATTGTATGTTTTTGTTGTTTTTTCCTTTTCCCAACGTGTTCCAGCTGCTGCTTGTGTGCATGTTTAAATTAGTCCCAGCGTGTGTGTGGTCCAAAGTCAGCTATGTGTGCAGTCCCAGTGCAGTGGTGCCTAGCAATTCCCATCGAGCTGACTAATTGGCTGTTGTTTGTCCTCGCTGTGGGATTCTGGGTAACCCAAGCCCAGATTGTATGCCTCTGTCAGCAGGCAGAGTCTGTAGTGCTGGGCAAAGAGATTTCCCAATCAGAAGTCTGTTATGTGTAGTCTGGTGGCAGATTTTGAAAATCCTTTTTTGTCTGTGTCTTTTTTTGCTTTGTCTCTCTGTCCCAAGGCCCGAAGGAAGATCCTTGAGATCCACACTCGTGACTGGAACCCTAGGCTGGCTGAACCGTTTGTGGATGAGTTGGCGGAGAAATGTGTTGGTAAGCGAGCCCTATGCTTACCCTTAACTCTTCCAACTAGAATGGGTTTAAAGATGAGCCCCAGGAACTTAAGCAACAAAAGTGTTATGAAACGTAGCATTCAACTGAAGATTTAAATTTGGTTTTGGGACTGCTACTTTCAAAGCCAGTTGCTGAAGATTGAACCAAAGTCCCATAGACTCATAACCCTCCCCTGACCAGGTTACTGTGGCGCCGACATCAAAGCACTTTGCACGGAGGCGGCCCTGATGGCTCTGCGGCGTCGCTACCCTCAGATCTACGGCAGCAGCGTCAAACTACAGCTGGACGTCAGGTAACCACGGAGAGATGCCGGGCTTGATATGGACCACTAACCAACCTCCGCTCGTTCCATTACCCGTTGGCATCAAAGGGTTACCTTGGAGTGCAAGTTTAAATAAACGTCCGGTAAAGATGTCTAATAGTTCAACACTCAACTTTCCTAGTGTTGATTTGTCAATCTGTGTGGTACTGACAGTTCCATCGAGCTGGGGCCTTGCGACTTCAGCCGCGCCCTGCGGACCATCGTCCCGGCTTCCCAGAGAGCCCTGGCCCCCCCAGGCCGGGCCCTAGCCTCCAACATACGCCCCCTGCTGGCCCACACGCTGTCCACGGTTCTGGAGGTCCTTTTCAGAGTTTTCCCCCATGCAGAAATGCAGAACAAGGAGTGTAGGGGAGGTAAAGAATTGCTTTTTTTGGTCACCCCCAAACCCGTCCCCCACCAGCTGATTTCTCTTCCTTGCCGTCCCATTCACTTGTTTCCTCTCGCTTGATTTTCTTGCACTCGGTCTGCTGCGTCTTATATGTCTCCATTTACCAGTCCAGGGTCTCCCACCTCGGATAAACCATGACGTGTGTTGCTGAGCATAGCTCAGTATCTGGGCATAGTTTTACCACTCGTTGAGTTGGAATGATATCGGTTATGCCTTGTGATCATCTCTCAACATGCTTATATCTCTAGGAGACGTGCACGTCCTTCTCTGTATTCTTTGTATTCTCAGGGATAGGTTTAGGGTCGGGGATGGGTTTAGGGTCGGGGATGGGTTTAGGGTCGGGGATGGGTTTAGGGTCGGGGATGGGTTTAGGGTCGGGGATGGGGTTATGGGTCGGGGATGGGGTTATGGGTCGGGGATGGGGTTATGGGTCGGGAATGGGGTTATGGGTCGGGGATGGGGTCTGGGATAGGGATGGGGTCTGGGATCTTGGTTAGCGTCAGACAAGGCTAGTAGATCTGAGATTGATAGTGACACCTGTGACTCCCTTGTCTTCTCCGCCTCCTAGATGTTGACAATCATCGGGAGGAGGAGTTCAGTGAAGAGGAGGCGGATGGAGCTGCTGTCTCCATATACCACCACCTGTCTGGCTTCCCTAAGACACGCTCAAACCCCTCCTCCATTCAGCAAACACCTTTTCTACAGTTCAATACGTGAGTGTGACTGCAGAACACTGCAATAGCCTCTGCCCCTTCACTCACACACACACACAAACCAGTGTTAACCGTTTTAACTCCACCTTGTGGCTACAACTAGAAATCAAATGTGGGACCATTAGTCATCCTTCACCCCTGTCATTGGTGTGGCACACAAGGCTTCTCTATTAGAGCCCCATCAATGTAAAAGGATCTTTATCTCAAATGGACGACTGAGAAATGATTAAATGCCAGTGACTGATGGCCTGATTGGTGTAAAGAACCGCCTCTCCCCCCCCCACCCAGGTCTGTCCTTCACCAGCCCACCTCCTACCGGCCCCGCCTGCTGCTGGCGGGACCCCCCGGATCGGGGCAGAGTTCCCACCTGGCCCCGGCCGTGTTGCACCACCTAGACAAGATGTCGGTCCATCTCCTGGACCTGCCCACGCTCTACTCTGTCAGCGCCAGGACGCCCGAGGAGTCCTGTGCTCAGGTAACACGGACGCTTCATATAGCGGAGTTTGGGATACCAACCCAGGAATGTCTGAAGCCAGATTGTCCTCAAGGGTCTGTGTGTCTGCCAGGTGTTCCGGGAGGCTCGGCGGAGTGTGCCCAGTGTGGTGTTCATGCCCCACATCTGTGACTGGTGGGACTCGGTCAGTGACACCGTGAAGAACACCTTCCTCTCACTGCTCCAGGATGTCCCCTCATTCACCCCCCTCCTCATACTTTCCACCTCAGAGACCTGCTACACAGAGCTACCACAGGAGGTAGGCCAGGAACACACACACACACAACCTATCTCTACCTTCACTTCTCCCTTCTCATTGTTTCCACTGTCACCAGCTGTGGATCTCTTCCTGTACTCTCTTAACCCCAAATATGCAGAGGGCCCATTCTGAGGTTGTCATCCATTAGAGTGGGGGACAGAGACATGGGTAGAACGAAATGAGACTGGAAGGAAAGATTGTCGTCTAGCAGGCAAACAACACAAGTAAATGTAGTTACGCCTTGGTTAGCAGCGAATAATGCCCCCTTCCCCCTCAACATATCTAGAGGTCTCAGCAGTGGGCCCTGTTCTTCTGGAGCAAAACAGACAGTTTGGTGGGTTGGTCTCCCTTGACAGACATCTCTTTCTTATCAACTCATTAGCAGATCCTGTTAGTTCATTTTTTACTTTTCCCTCTCTATAGCTCTCATTGCCCTTCATACAGCTCTCCAGAACAGTAACCTTAATTATAAAGGCCAAACCCAAAACTATCTAGGAACCTCATCCTGCTTAAATTAATATTTAGTTTTTTAGCCTCCAATAAAGTTTGCAAATTCCTCAGGTGTTTAATTGTTCCAGATAAGTCTGAAGCCTGCATTTTCTGACCTGAAATAGTGACCAATCACGAAGATCCCTAATAAGAACATTAGCGGAGGTAGCAAATTAAAAATGTAGCAAAATAACTTCAGCCTCATGTAGTATCTGCTTAGTCTAGCACACTAACAGCACAATGGAACACACGAGGCTCAGAGGGAGCAGTGAGGAGGTTATACAACAAACTAGAGACCAGGAGGTGTCATTATATTAAGTTGTACAAATATAAGTTTACTCATGTAACATGGATATAAATGAATTACTAAAACTAAATTAATTTAAATTATAAGCTATTACAATTTGTTTCACAATAACCGGGGTGCACCCCTCTTATTTTCTCGCATTGAACATAATATGCAATCCAAATATGCAACTTTCTGATTACCACATATACACACAACTGTCCTAGCTCACAGGTGGGGTGATCAGATAACACACAGAATGTAATGTTCCTAAGCACTAGGTCTTCTTAACCGGGTCCTTGCCCGAAGAAACATCACCAAATATAAAAACCTGTCCTGTGCATAGGATGAACAAGACCAACACTTAAATTCGATTCACGTGGTAGCGTAGTGCTACCAAATGTCTCATTGAGTCTTCATAAGTCGTTTTAGTACAAATAATGTTTACTACAAATATTGTTTAGCACATTTTTATTAATTAGAACATCATATTTTAACTCTTGGAAAAGATCACTAGCAATGAGCTTAGTGGACAATTTACGTCTACTAACTTGGGGAAAAGTTAGCATTGGCCTGCTAGCGCCAAGTCAAGATATCAGCCTCACAATTAAAATTAACTAAGTTGCTAGGCGAATGGCGTTTAGTTTTCTAGCTTCCCTTTGGCCAGTGTGGATATGTTTGTGCCACAAAAACCAGAGTAGTAGATGGATAGCTAGATATTTTTTCTCTGTGAATATAATAAGGTAATGACCTGGTTAATCGGAAAGGAGCAATTGTCCAGACAGGGGATGAAGTAGAACCAACGGTTTATTCTCAACTAACACCGGCTACTGTCTGGCCGTAGCCCACGCCAAAGAGAAACACAACCAACACGTTAAACGTTATCCTGCTAACATTAAAAACCCCGGGCGAAAGAGAGAGAGCGCCAAACCCAGCCTGGTCTTATCACCCCAACACTTCCCCTGGCCAACCCCCCGCCAAGCCCCTCTGCCAATCACCAGGCTGCACGGCCTCCGCACCTACCAGGCATCCTGGGGATTGGCAGACAGCTGTTTGATGGACATACAGGTAACAGTCTAACCTAGAACCCCCAGCTGCCTGTGCCGGTCGCTACAATAACTTAAGCTACTTACCAGTCAGCTTTATTCGGGAACTCCCGATAGGTAAAACATAACATTTCTTGGTGGTGGTGCTGGACCCAGGAGAATTCCTCCTTTCATTTTAATATAAATATTCTCTCCCTTTTAGCTTCAAATGTCATTTTGTCCATTATTTTGCATTTCTCAGCTTTTCCTGGCACCTGGCCGGGTTTAGGTGCTTGAAGGAACGTCTTAAACATGTCCTCAAGGGAACTCAAGTTGGGTCAGGGAGGGTTGGCACTTTCGCGGGCAGGGGGGTAAATAACGTTCACATGCATTTTTGCATTTCTGTTACAAGCTCTTCCGCAGAATGTGGCATTGCATAGCTTGTACCAGTAATAGACTACCACATTTTTTACATCGGACAACTGAAGGAGGAATACATTTTTTTTTTTATTTGTCTACAAGACAACTACAAAAGGAAGTTCAATTGTCTGAACATAGAATGGGCTTTTCCCGGACAATCAGACCAGCCTTAAGGTCGATCCCTGATTATGGCGGAATTCATTCTGCAGATTTTTGAATGGTGTTTGGTTTGACATTTAGTGCCATTCAAGACAAAATAAACCTCATGTTCCATGTTTTGTGATTTAACTTTTTCTTTAATTCATTGACTTATAAAAGATGAATGTTAATGTTTAATGAAGATGTTAGTTAACAACAAGACTCATTTATAACGCTGCAGCAAGCCGGCTGATGCCGTTGTGATCCGCTTGTCAGGTGGCCGGTGTCTGATTGTAGAATATTGTTTGTTTTATTGTATAGCCTGGTTTGTGTTCATATGCTTTGGCACCGTTGTATTGCAGTCATGTCAACAAAGCCACTTTTATTGAATAGTGTTTTAATGTGCATCTGGATGCGAAGTGGCTTTCAGGGGAATATCCCTCTCATCACAGCGGTTACACATTTACAAGGCATTCAGTGTTTCCCTCAGAGAAATTAACATTGTAAGAGAAGAAAGTCTTCCACGAGTAATACCAAGAAAAAGAGCGTCAATGTTCCACTGTTTTCAAAGTAAACGCCATTCTGCTGAAATTTTATAGATTCTCTGATGTCATGTTCCGGCAGCACGGAACTACGCCACAAGACGCTGACAGAAACACTGAAAAGAAAAGTTACAATACACTCGTCCAGTGTCGTATACTGGCAGGTTTTAATGTTGCAGACCTCAGGTTTTTGCAAGCAGTTAAAGCCCCCCCAGGGCGGTACCGCCCCCGTTGAGAAACACTAAGATAGAAGAAAAGGTAAACCTCCACTAAGGAGGAGAACAAGGTTGTCCTGACAAGACTGTGTCAAGAGCCAGGGTACCATGATCAGATAATACAATGGCTCAATATTTGGTGGGCACGTTTGAAAGACAATTAAAAACAAATGTATATGAGCGAGTGATGCACATATGTACTCTCTCGCCCGGGGATTCCGCCACGCCAAGGTTCCACACACTCATTGTCATGGAACAGTAAAGGACTGCTGGGTTTGGAGTGGTTCAGAGCTGGTGAACTACACAATTCAGATCCCCAACAAATATTAACAGATGTTTTTTTAGATAAGTGATTTCCCCCTAACAATCCAACATCAAAGTTGGAAGCATATACATTGAACAAAACTACTGATGTGTGCCAGATGCTGCCCGTTACTACCAAATACCTCCTATTTTTGTCAGAGGTTACATTTATTGGCCAGATTTGATTAGGCCAATCAAATTTGACCTCATGCCTTGGAGTTAAAATGTGAATGGAAGACCTGACTAAACGTGGAGTTTTGCTGCCTTCAGTGATTCTTAGTGCACAAATGAGTCTCTCTCTTTATCTTCTTCAAGTGAGAGAAGACTTCTTGACAGGAGTACTCATTGATTTGGTATTCCATTAAAACGATATAGGAGAGCGCCTCCCTAGCCTAGTGATACCAGTGCTAGTTCCTCCAGCCATATAAAATAATCAGTGGGTAAAGTGACAAAAAGGCCAATCATTTCTACAGAAACAGAAACATTGGGGAAAGAACCCCCATATATACACACATCCTAAACCCATAGTGTCCTGGCCAAATGGAGACAGCGGATTGGCGCGGCACACAGCTCTGAGGCATCCCTGCAGTCTCCTCATCCCAACGTGGAGGTGCCAAAGCATTCGCAACAGATCATAACAGCAGAGTCGGCAGCTCAGAAAACGTGCACATCAAGGTGGGCTGATTAAACGTGACACAGCCTGCGGACAAGTAACAAAGAGATTGCGTAAAGAGTAAAGTCACAGTTATGAAAAGAAACCAAAAAGCCAACAGAAGCCCAGCACCATTGCTGTGCGGTTCAACAGGGACCACCCAGAAAAACAGTCCTACCACACAGGCCGCTTTGTAACAATTCAGTGACAAGCACAACCCCACATAGCATCAGTCTATTCAACACAATATAACAACTCTACTGACAGATGTCTGTCAAATTGCCCTGAGCTTGACCGAGAAAGTCTATTTTACGGGTTACAGTATAGCATGTGGGGAGTTAATACACAATATTTGCTTTGCATTCACCATCACTCCATAACCAGCTTAATAGCAGGTGCAAAAGCTGCCTCGATAGCAGACGTCAGCTAAACAGCTATGAGAGTGGAGATCCTGGAGGTCTAAGAGAGCATGAAACATGGCGTGTGTAGAAATACTGAATATTTGCACTTTGAATCTTGTTTAGGCTCGGCCAAATTTCAATATTGTCATGTTTTGAGCTAGCGGACAATTAGATTGCTAAAGTTTCTAGCTAGCGGACAATGACAGATTGCTAATGTTTCTAGCTAACGGACAATGACAGATTGCTAATGTTTCTAGCTAGCCATCAAGAAATTGTGGTCACAGCTAGAAGACTACACAGCTTGCTAGTGAACTAGGTAGCATAATGTTTAATACATCGTATTCCCCCTCAACACATTTAATTCACTTCTGATAACATCCTCCTAGTATCGCCATGACGTGACGTTCTAGAGCAAGAGGGGGTTCTCACAATATTCTATCGATGCAAGATTCCCCCGACTGAGAGTCAATGCCTATTTCTCTCTGTTGATTTGCCTGGCAACTATGTACGGAACAGAACTTGGCATGACCCATCTTATTTAGCCATTATTTGCAGTCCTAAAAAGCTGAACCTGACCTTTAACATAACCGCAACGTTGGCTTGTAGGTCTGCTAAAATTTTTAGTTTGCTAATGATAGTTGGGTGGCTTGATTTACATGATCTCTGCAAAACTTTGTGATTGGTTCACCTGGGTGATAGTAATGATTCAGGACCTTAGCTGTCATACTAAGGTGGAGGCAGAAAGTCAGCTTAATGTACATCTTCTCTATGAAACTTTCTGATTGGTTTACCGAAGTGGTGGTTGTGCTTTAGGACCTTGGCGGTCATACAGAGGTGGAGGCCGAAAATCATTGCACAGTTGTTGGCCAGAAATATATTCCTCTGTTTTATAGCCGGCTTTTGGAAACCTTTCAAAAAAAGGTTTGGCAGGGTTTGGGATTAGTCTCTCAGGATAAGAGAGTCTGCTAAATGAGTCATTTAAATGTAAAATGATTGCCATAGATATTCAGTTTGGCCAAATCTAATTTAACTTTGTAAATATACCAGTGGCTTTGCAACCATATTCCAACTGATGAAACCTATTGCAATAAAGCCAGTTTGGATTTCCTGCTCTCCAGGAGCTTTGGGGGGCAGGCTCAACGCATGTGTCCCTCACTAACACACATTTCTTGGGCTGGAGATCTTCTCTGGTCCCAGTCGATAATACGTGTTCGTTCAAACAAGGGGCTGGAGAAAAGAAAACTGTACTTAAACTGTTGCCGCTTCTGTTTTTGGTTGTCTCTACACCTTCCTCCCAACGAATGTGTGTTGAGGAGTACCTCAAGCATTGTGTTTAGATCTGGAAGGCTTGGCGAGCCTGGCATCGCATCAACCTGCTAGGGAGTTGTTGCCATGACAAATTAAAATAATAATACAAACATATATTAATGGTCTTGTAGTTCAATGTTTGGAAGGTTCTAAAGATAATTATTACTGACCTTACGCTATTATGAAGGGGATCCAGCCTCCAAGGGTTTCCAAAAAAACCTTGGAAGTTGGGTCAGAAGGTGGTTCTGAGATGTGCCCCCCTCCCCGTCTGTCCATCTGTCTGCCTATGGGGGTGTGTTCTGGCATTGGGTTCAGATGGTCTTGGAGTGAGTCGTGTTGTAGTGGCCACATGGGTGACAGCTGTCTTCTCTGCGCCGCTCCTCAACAGAAAACACACTGCCGCTCTTATAGGGCCAGCCTCGGAAAGGGGAGGGACAAAAAGAGCCAGGCACTCCCAGCAGTCGCTCTCCCCGGCACTTGTCTGGGTTCCAGCCCATGTAAACAGCATCTGGGCTAGGCTTCGGCCAGGAGTCGGGGTGCGGTAGCTGGAGTCGGAGGGAAGATAGTTAGAAGGGGTTTAGTGGCCGGTAGGGGGCTGTAAAGCCGATCAGTGCCTTCACGCTGTGCTGGAAGTGGGTCGATACAGAGGGGGCTAGAAGTATGGATGTCGGTGGTTCAAAGGGGGCCTGGTGGGGTTTTTGTGCCCCATCAGAGTGACTCATACCTGCTCTTCAGCGGCAGAATGAGTCTCGAGGTGTGCTTTGGAGGTCTGCCAGCAGGGTTGCACCTTTTGTAGGATCACTACTCTCCTCAACACACCCACACACACACTTTATTCACCTGTGGTGCTGAAAAGAAAGAAACAAGACTGAGGGAGGGACGGCGTGCGTGCGTGCGTGTGTGTGTGTGCTACACATCAATAGCAAGCAAAGGCACTTCGCCTCATTCGTGTTATTCCATTGTGAAGAGATTAAAGCGAGCCAAGTATGACGGCGAGACCATGGATCTGCGATCGATGACCCAATCAATGCCCATTGGCAGTGACTGAAGTACGACCTGCATCTGTCTGTTCTAATGGCCTGAGAGGCACATGGATTCCAGCTGGCTTAGAAAACAACAGCCCTGCATTTCAGCTGTCCCGGGTGCTCGTCTGATGGGTGACAGAATCTGCTTTGGGTTCTTCAAAGAACAATGAAGGACCTCTGCAACAACGTCAACTGGATTGCTGTGCTTTTCTTTCCACGCGACGGACAAACATTTTCATTCGATAGAACCCGTGGAAACCAAAGACAGCGTGTGCACACCACTGTATGGGCATCGACTTCTCTGGAACCGTATTGTCTGTGTCTCAATACGCGTGTAGATCCGTTTATGACAGTCTTTTTGATCAGTAGCCCTCCCACGTGAGGGGGGGTGTGAGGGGGAGGGACGGAAGGAAAGTTCAAGGAAAAAGGAGGACAGGGACTGGAGGACTTGATATTCTTCCAGAGCGGCAGAGGCTCTGCTTGGCTTTGCTGCCGCTGTGCTTCACTGATCCCCAGCCAGAGACCCCCACCTTCACCCCTTCTACCCCTACACCATCTCACTTCCTGCCTACCCCTGGGCCTAGATCAGGGAGGGGTCAAATCCTTACCCAGGGTGTGCTGCTCTGCTTCCCTCACCCCCTCTCCTTTTCCCCCTCGGTGAAACGCTGTCTCTGCATGGGCTGGGAACAAGCCAAGGGCGAAAGCAAATGCAAACAAACTTGGCATGGAGAACGTAAGGATAAATGCGAGGGCCAAAATAATGTGGTTGGAAGAGAATAGAAGCTTTGCGAGCCCTCTCTTCTGAGGTGCGTGTACAGACCGTATGGAATACAATGGGTGAAGAATTGGCAGATTAAGACGTTGTTCACGGCCTGCAAAACCGCTGCAATAAATGTGCCTGGTTAAGTGCTTTCAACTTGAACGTATGGACTTCAACTAATGTCGGATGGCGTTAACAATCAAACCTGGTGATTTACACAGTTTTTCTATGTTTATTGCATCGGTTTTCATGCTATTAATTCAATTCTAATTATTCTGCCTAGAAATCACTTTGCTCCGTTTGAATCACACACACAGTAAATTAGATATTGAGCTACCAATCATTTACAGCAGATAATTACATAAAATTAGCACCTCATTGAGCCCTTGGAAAAACATTTTCTAATTGCCAATTTTGAAACAATGGAAGTTAAATCGATATTTTATGTAATTTCATTTTAGACTCCAAACCACACTCGCCATTTTGATCAAAGGGGTAAGGAAACAGGCGGGTTAAGGATCTTTGTAAAGTGTCATGTTCTTTTTAAAGTTGAATTGTGTGACGTTACAATTTGAAATGGTAAAATATTGTTAGTGTGGGCTCAGTAGGTTTAAGTCATCAGTAGGTTTAAGTGTGGTTAAACCCCTTATCTGCCTCTCAGTTTACAGGCGTTTTAGAGTCTTCGCTGATCTGTGGAGTAACAGTCAGCTCGGTCAACAAAGATGGATAGGCTGTGGTTTTGGTTGAACAAGAGAGATGAGAAATGCTCAAGATCAGTGAGAAATATAACACATCCAAAATGTGTATTTTAACCTACCTATCAGAAATGTTGACAGCTAAGCTACTTCACTGAAGTATTCAGTATATGTCCAGTGTCCTATGAGAACAACCTATTACTAACTTGACCCAACTGCATAGCAAATGTGAATTATTGGATTTATCATCAGGATATTATTTTCATAAAATAATGAATTCAGTGGGTATTTAACATTATCCCACCTATCCGTGATCCGTGGCCACAACGCGTAACTACATAATCTCAGTTGGATGTAAAATTAGGTTTTTTTCCGGTTTAGTCTGCTCTGCCATCTGGACAGTGGGTAAGCATTAAATAAACATCAGTGTTCATTGTTGGGCAGCGATTTGCTTTGCTAAGGCTGTCACTCTTAAAGCAACAAAATAAGACTAGGCTATATAGGGATTGCGTGACAGTACAATGCATAGTGTTGGCCTAGGTGTTTAGGTATAGGGACTGCTTGACAATACAATGCATAGTGTTGGCCTAGGTGTTTAGGTA